>JAOYNU010101902.1:0-135586 GCA_026745395.1 Tympanopsis confertula | reverse complement strand
GTATATCTACGTCTATGCTTCGAAATGGCGACGTCTCTCGGCTGCTGAATCCCACCGCAGTCGAGCGAGCAAATCAGCTCCGTCGAGGACTGAGGCTCTCGATCGTGAGCACGAGGTGGCGAAGCAGGGTTGTGTGCCGAAAGGCAGATCTCGCTTGGGCGCTCTGGCTGCTCGACTGTGATTTCTGACTGGTTGCTTTGGCTTGCAGATGGTGGGTGAGTTGTGAGCGGGCTGGTGGGTAGGTATTGCATTTGAGTTTGTTTGTCGCGGGTGGCGGCAATGGCTCAGTCCACAGCCATCGAGGAGGCCAAGGCGAGAAAGGCAGTAAGACGAGAGCCGAGGATCCATCTGCATGGGCCGTCGTCTCTCTTGGCCTTTTTCCTTGTTAATGTTGCGTCCCCTTTTGTCTCGTTCCTTTCTCTTTCTTTGTTGGGCGCTTGGGGGCGGCGGCTGGAGACGCGCCGGCCAGGTGGGCCGGTCGACCGGGTGGTCGGGGTTCAGTCCCGGGCCTCCGGCCACCCACACGAACAAACAGCGCACACACAAAGGGGGAGAGGGGGAGAGGGAGAGGAGGGAAAGGGGCGGGATCTAGCCAAACCCTATCTTACCTCGAATAGCGTCAGTGGCTTGGGGAGACACGTGAACGACCACTCCCGCCTGCATCGATCGTTTCACGCTGGGTGACTGTACGTGTGTGCCATAATGGAGCGGCCAGTTCGTCCGTTGATGCCGTGTCCAGCATGCAGTGCCAGTGCCAATCAGAGTTTGGGACGGGCATCGCCACACGATACGAAAGATTAACGCGGCCTCAGACCGTCCACATCCAAGAGTCACTTGGTTGTCGTGTGCGGTGCGAAAGCACTGACGCTCTTTCTTTGGCCGAGCAGGGCTCTTTTCCTTTGCCAGCACGCATGCTGGGCACGGCTGGGCCGAGTAGGTTTCGATGACTCTTTCTTGGACCGAGTGGCTTTCTCACAATTTGATCATTTCCTGCCGAAAGGTTTCTCTTTATTCGGTGCAATCAGTAACCATGTCGGCAGGCCGTCCGTTGTCTACAAAAGACGCTCCTCCCCACGCTCTCCTCGTAAATCGTCTCGCTGCATCGTGTTCAAACCCGGCTCTGTTCTGTTCTGCCTATACTTGCCACCATCTGTCGGTCTGTATTTACACTCACACATACCCCCCACACACGCAACAGTCTCAAAATGGCCGTCCACGCGGAAATCGAAAGCATCCAGAGTAATGCGGGCGACTATGCCTACGCCCAGTACCGTGAGCGCCTCGCCAAGCGCCTCCCCCACGCCGTGGGCAGCCACTACGAGCATTTCGTCGAGGACCACCATCCCATCGACTTCCAGCCCGGCGCTGAGCCTTTCGAGGTCCACCCAGCCGCCCAGGGACAGCGCGTCTTTACCGATTTCGGGATCCACGCGGCGCCCCAGCAGCCCGTCGTTCACGACTACGAGATCCGTGCGCCCGTCCTGGACCAGGATGTCGAGCTCGGCCCGGAGAACGTCGCCGAGGAGGGCGGCGAGAAAGCCGTCGAGAAGAAGAAGGAGAACTGGATCCAGCGCAACTTGTGCGTCGCCTTTGTCATGTTCGCGCTGGTCCTTGCCGGCGTTTCGGCCGCCGTTGTGATGGTGCCCAGGCTTTTTGAAAACAAGGACAAGGAGTAATTCTGGGGGTTGTCTCTTGGATGATTTTGATATCCTGCACAGAAAATGGGGGTTTTAAAGTACTTGTTGACCTCTGGAAAGGATGAAGATTGCTTGTTATTATGGTGGTAAGAGGGCTCTGCCTTTGAATATATATATGTTTGTATGTATATATATAGATATTTGTCACTATTTTTCATCTCATGTATCCGGCCTGCTAGACAACACAGAGACGTGATGCCTCTATCTTCCAACACAGTAACCGGTAATGCGTTTATATAGACCTTTTTTCTCTCCTCTTCTGGTTGGCCGTAATGGCATTGGCATCATCCATGATGTTCTATTTCTATCCACCTCTTGGTCAGAAACAGATGGCATCACTGCAGCAGCAATGTACGCTCGTATAGAACAGCCATCTACACTCAGAGTAAACAGCCATCTACGCTTAGAGCACAACCAGAACTGGACCATGGACTTACTCTAGTTACAAAGAGCCATGCTCTGGATCAATTCGAGACAATACCATCACAAGACAGACAGAAGGCTCTCTGACGCGGTTACTCGGTGCGATTAAAGTCCTCGGAGTGAGGCCGGGGTGTCTTGCTGCCTGCACAACACAATCCCGCGTCAAGTGATGATAATAACGAAACGCCTTGGACCTCGAGCAGACCAAAATCACGTATTATTAATGTCTAGCAATGCAATGCTCGACGCCGCACATGCATCTTTCCACGCTGGCCATGCATTCCTCCAAACTCGCCCGTCAGAACAAACGAAACCGACTGTACATACCTTGACGCGATGCCATGATGCCAAAGGCGACTTTTCGCAACTTGATGAAACCAACACAGACAGACAATAAAGACCGAAAGGAATCTAGAGAGATGAGCACCAAGGGCAAGGGAAGGAATAAGAAAGAAGAAGGAATAAGAAAGAGAACGAGAAAAGAAAGAAAAAACATAAGACAGAAAAAGAACCCCTACAACCACAAGAGCCACTTGACGCCACGCACAACCCCCGTGCCCACGCCCGTCACAATCCTAAAGATCATGACAATGAACCACACGTACCACATGAAGCCCACCAGGGCCCATTCGACAGCCACCCACATGGCTCTGCGCACCCACCGGAATCGCCTGCGCTTGCGCCGCAGCATGCCCTCAATCGTGTCCACCGCCGCCTTGACCTGCAGCCGGTGCAATGTGGCAATGTCGCGGCTCGTGTCGTCGGCCTGGTCGGCCGCCTCGCGCGCCAGAACCGACAGGTCCGCCGTTATCTTGCCCATCTCCGCGTCGAGCCGCTGGTGCAGCTGCGGCACCGTCCTCTCGGCGAACCGGTCCATGCCTGTCTGCAGCCGCTGCGACGACTCCTGGATCGACAGCGTGAGCGCCTGCGCCGCGAGAGGAAACACGTCGGTGGCCACGACGCTGCCGCGCTTCGTGATGGCCGATGGGTTCAGGCTGAGCTCCGATATCTCGGACCACGGGATCCCGCCGATCTTGGGCCACGTCATTGCCGCCGAACACGGCGCCGCCGCCGCCGCCGCCGCCGTGTCGTCCAGAGGGCGACGCTGCTGCGCATGGTGCGTGACCTGCAACGCCATGATGCCCGACCGCAGCATGAGCGCGCGGGACCACGCGATTTCCCGCCTGGTCACGCACGGCACGCACGACGCAGGCGACGTGCGTTGGGTCGATTCCAGCAGCTTGTTCCAGTTTGACTTGAGCAGCAGCCGCTGCCCAGGCATCGAGCCCGGTGGTCTTTCCCTGGCGTCGGCGTGACTGGGGGCGTATACTGACTCGACCTCGGACAAGTCTGAGTCTCCCAGACGATGCGACCTGCCCACAGGCGGCGTGAGCGACGGGCTCCGCACGTCGATCCGGGGCACGTCCAGCTGCTCGGTGCGTATCGACTGCCTGCTCGACGTCCTTGACAAGGCAGGCGGGAGGAGGCCCAGTGTCCCGCCTGGGGACCTGGGCGACAGTCCGTCTCCCGTCGCCGCCATCGAGTCCGCCGTCGCCTCCTGTTCGTAGCTGCTGCCTCGACGTCGCCGCGACACCAGGCGGGACCTACCACGCGCCTGGTCCGCGTCGGATTCGTCCGAGGATGGCCCCTCCGAGATGGCAGCATCCTTGCGCCACAGCAGCTCCGTCGCCTTGTATATGCCGTTGCGTGCGCCCTTGAAGATGCCTTCTCCTTTCTGCCTGAGGCTGATCCCACGCGCCGAGCGGCTCGTGTCAGCCCCGTTTCTGCTGGGGAGCTTGCGGATCGGGCTATGCATCCTCTCGGTCGACGGCCGCTTGCCGACGACTTGCATCAGCTCCGTTGACGGGGCTGTGAGCGACGGCTCGGTTTCGGCGCTTCCTTCCTTGTCCTTGTCCTGACCCTCCCCCCTTTCCCTGCTGCGATCCCGAAAGATGCTCTTGACCTTGGACAGCGGGTTCCGCGACGGAGACCCGGGGCGGCTGGACTCTGGCGACGTGTCCATCCAGTTGAGCGTGAAGCCGTCGCCGACGGGGCGCAGTTCGGGCGTGTTCGGCGCAGACGAGTCGTACTCGATCGAGCGTCGGGACGGAACCTCGAGACTGGACCGAGTCGGCCGGAGCGCGAGCGACTTGGACGGAGCCTCGTCCGACTCGCTGACCGACGTAAACGATCCAATCCTTCCGTGGAACCTGGGTGGCCTGGCCGGGGTTTGCTGCGTCGACGTCTCGACTTTTTTGTGCTCGGCCGCCTGCAACGCCTCCTTCTCCTCCACCATCATCTCCTTCATCTGTTTCTCGAGAATCTCCTTGCTCGAGGCGGTAAACGTGCCGGTCCGATGGCGTCTCTGCTTCTTCTGGGCCTGGTGGTCGTCATCCGACCCGTCCGATGCCGAGCCGCCACCGATGCTGCGTATAAAGTCGTGGTGGCTGTGCGACGAGCTATGGCGGTGGTGGAAGCCGTCCTTGATTTCGTGGAGTTTCTGCCGCGCGCGCTCTCGGGCGCTGTTGTGCGAATGCTCCGTGTCCGTCTTGAGCAGCTTGAAGCTGTCGTCATACGACTCTTTTCGATGAAGCTTGGGGCTTGCGCTCCCGCTGCCGCCGCCGTCGTGCTCGGGCTGCGACTGGCCGTGCTCGGCTGCAAAGATCCTCCGCAGGTGCCTGTCCTCGATGAGCCTCTTGTTGTCCCCCTGCGCAAGCCAGTAGGCATCGGCCAGCAGATCGGCTGGCTCGAAAAACCAATCGACCCTCGGCCTCTTGGGCCTATTGGACGGCGCACTTGGCTGCGAGGCCAACGATCTGCTTCCCGGAAACGGGGGCAAAGCATCAGGCTCGCCCATGCGTCTCCGATGCTCGGCCGACGCCACCACCTCGTCAACCCAGCTCGAGACTGCGCTGGGGTCGGCGAATCCCTGACCGTCACCGTCGATGCTCATCCGCTCACGCGCCCGCACTTTGCGGTTGCGAATGAACTGGAGCGGGTTGTATCTGCGCCCGAATTGCACGGGACTGTCTGTCTGCCAGAAATTCGGCGCACGCGAGTGTACGGGCGAGGCTGGCGGGCTGGTGGCGGCGGCGGCGGCGCTGGCGATGCTCCGCGGCCTCGGAGTGATGGGTGGCATGACGTCCATCAGCCTCCAGTAGTGAGTCAGCAGCTCGATGTAGTCTTTGGCCTTTTGTGCGCGCGCCCGCGTCGACGGCGAGAAGGTGTACCGATAGGCGCCTGTCGTCGGTATCGCGAGGCCTCCTCCGCCCGCCAAGGCCTGCAATGGACTAAGCGGACTGCTAACTCGCGGCGCGGTATGTGGTCTTCGATCGACACGCTGCAACGTCATCGATGGCGTTCTCCGCTGCTGCTGTATCTGCTGTCGTAGGCTGGGGCCTGCCGGCGACGAGTCGGGAGTCGGAGCAAGTCGGGGCGGAATGGCACTCTGAGGGCTTCTGTGTGCTGCCAGCCGGCGCGATTCACTGAGATTGAGCGCCATGTTGACAATCTCGGCCGAGTCGACGTTGAGATTGCCCATGGCCGTGGTCGGTGCTGGTGTTGGTGCTGCTGCTGCTGCTGCTTGTTCTTCTTCTTCTTCATCATCTTCTTCTCGCATGTCCCCAATCACAGACCCTGGAGCATCCGGGGAGGGACTCGGCCCGGCGTCGTTGCCAGGGGTCGGAGCAGAGCCCCTATCCCTGGCAGCGCGAGACGAGAGCCCCTTGCCCTTCAGAGAGAACCTGCTCGACAGTTTCCTCCTCTGGGACGGCTCGTGTGCCTGGTGGACGTTCTTGTGTGGTGATGTGCCATCGACCGCGGCCGCGGGGTTGGTGCCACCGACCAGCTCCTGCAAGAGAAAAGCGGCACTGGCGCGGTTCCTGTGGGATCTCGGGCTCGGTCGCATCGGTTTGGCGCCGGGGCTGGTCCCGACGAGCGTCGGGGACATGTCGCGATCGTGGCCCTGTCGCGACGTCGGGGGCGCCGAGAAGTCGCCTGAGCCTACGCTGGACCCGCCACGGGTGTCATAACTTCCAGAGCTTGACGGACGTTGGATGACCAGGTTGGGTGCGCCTTGGTGCGACTGACCCAGAGGCGATTGGCGGCCATCGTGATCGTGATGGTGATCGGTCATGACGTCGTCAGCGAGGCCAGACGCCGCATTAGGAGGGGGCGACAAGCTCGCTGATGAATGATCAGAGCCTGGCGAGGCTGCACTTCAGCGTCATAGTTCCAAGGCGAAGCACGCTGCTCTAGATAGAATATCTATGTATGATTTCGTAAGATCAACAGGGGTAATAGAGTTCTGTTGGCGACTTATTAAGTGGCGTGGCCGTTGCAAGATTGTTCAGCGTTCAAGCGTGTCTCAGCTGACATCTGACTTTGGGCTCAGCTGGCGACTGACACTTGAATCACGTGATCACCCTGTCGATTCTCTTCTCCATGATATGATGAATGGATGAATGGTTCAAAGAGAGCTTCCGTAGATATCGTATGGCGAGTGTACCATCTCTAAGCCTCTGGGCCAACAACCTTGCTGCACCTACCACACAAGCTATCGTCCACGTGCGCCACATATCTCCAACACCTGGGACACTTGGCCATCTTGGGTGGTCCAATCCCAACTGCCCCTTTCTCCCCGTTTGCGAGGTTGAACTCCTCCACAGTCGTTGGTTCTGGAGAGCCAGCAAACTCGTCAGTGACCTCGACGCTCGAGACAACAAAAATGTCCTCCAGCTCGTCCGCGTAGCGCTGCAGAACCCCCCTCGCGAGGTCTGACCGCGTCACCACCGTCACCGATGACTGCAGAGACGAGCCGAGCAGTTTGTTCGTCCGAGCGCGCTCAAGCGCCAGCTTGACCGACTCGTGCACAGCAGACAGGACCGCATAGTCGTCCAGCAGCTGGCCCGGGGTTCGGTCGCCAAAAACGGACGCGTCAAAAATGGGTTGGTCGTAAACATGCGTCGCAGGGTGCGTATAAGTGTCAGGATCGTCCTTCATCCACTGCGGCCGGTGATCCCACGCCTCCTCGACGAGGACCGGAGCCACCGGAGCCAGCATGCGCAAGAATCCCACCAGCAGCGGAACGAGGACTCCTCCGCCGTCTCCACAGTAGAGCCTATCCTTTAACGCCTCCAGGTAAAACGTTGAGAGATCGCTCACAGCCCAGCGGTTGAGAAGCGCCGACGCCTTGAAAAACTCGAACCGGTCGAAGGCCTGCCCGACCTCGCTCGCTGTACGCTGGAGCTGCGCCAGAGCGATGAGGTCAAGATTCGTGACAGGGTTGCGAGTCGGCGGTGGCTGGTCGAGCGACCCGAGAAGCATCCTGAGCAGGACTCGGTACTTTACGAGGGCCGTGTGGATGGTCCTGAGCACAGCGTCTCCGACCACAACGTCACGAGTGTACTCGCACCCTGCGGCCCACAGACGGAGCGCATCCGTGCCCAGAGCGTCGTACGCGGGCTTTTCGGTAGGGGGCTTGGCTTTTTTGCCTTTGGAAGAAATGGGCGGGAGGAGCGTGCCTTGCATGATCTGCTCCGGCGACACAACGTTGCCGCGAGACTTGGACATCTTTTTGTTCTCCTGGTCGAGGGCGAAGCCGTGAGTGACGAGCGTCCTGAATGGCGCCGTGGGCTCCCATCCGGGGAGAGCAGCAGCAGCAGCAGCAGCAGAAGCAGCGCCTTGGTTCGCGATATACGTGAGCAGACTCGACTGGAACCACCCCCGGTGCTGGTCGCTGCCTTCGAGGTAAACGTCTGCCGGGCTGCGGGACTGGGTCCAGCTGCTCCCGCTGTCGAACCAGACGTCCATGGTATCGGTGCCCCGACGGTATCTCCCGTCCGCAAGCGACTGCGGCACCCAGGCCGGATCGTCAGCAGCATCAGAGAACCAGGCATCCATGCCCCTTTGGCGTACCGTCGCGATGATGTGGTCGATGGACTCGACCGTCATGACGGCGCAGCCGCGCTCGTCGTAAAGAGCGGGGATCGGGACACCCCACGCCCGCTGGCGCGAGATGCACCACTCGGACCTGCTGCTGACAAACGCTTTGAGCCGTTCCCGTCCCGACTCGGGCACGAAATCCACCGATTCAAGGGCCTTCAAGGCGCTGCTCTTGATTGAGCCGACGTCGGCAAACCACTGCTCCGTCGCTCTCAGCACAACCGGGAGTTTTGTTCTCCAGTCGTACGGATATTTGTGCCTGTATTGGTGCCGGCAGAGTACGCCGTCGCCCAAGAGGTCGAGAACCGTATCGCCGCCCCCGTCTATTATCGACGGCGCCGAGGTGAGCTTTCCTGGGTTGTCCGGATACGCGTCGGGGGTGAAAAAGCCCTTGTCGTCGATTGGAGCCAGCGGCTCGATGCCAAGGGCGGCACACGCCTCGAAATCGTCCTGGCCGTGGCCTGGCGCCAGATGGACCAGCCCGGTCCCAGAATCCGCAGAGACGAAGCTGGCGTGGATTACGGGCTGCGGTGTTGCGCTCTTGCCACGGAGCTTGTTGGTGTAGCTCAGGCCTCTCAGATCAGAACCCTTGATCCGGTCGATAACGACGTGGGCGGACGGGAACACATGGCCGAGAGCCTGGAGCCGGTCCCCCCCTCCCACAATGATTCCGCCGGCGCCGTCTCGCACAATGCAGTACTCGAGGTCGTTGTGGATGGCAATCGCCCTGTTTGCAGGCAAGGTCCACGGGGTGGTTGTCCACACGGCCAAGTGCAGGCTCCCATCAAAACCAAGCCTGCCCTTGGCCTCGTCATCCACCACGGGGAATCGCACGTATGCGGCCTTGGAGACGTGGTCCTCGTTGTACTCGAGCTCGGCCTCGGCGAGCGCAGTCTGCGAAGACGGCGACCAATACACAGGCTTGCGCCTGCGGTATATGAGCCCGTTCTCGACCATGCGACGAAACAGCTCGAGCTGCCGGATCTCGTACTCAAAATCCATCGTCAGCCACCGGTTGTCCCAGTCGGCCATGATTCCGTATGAGCGAAACTCCCTGGTCTGCTCCACAACAGTGCTGCGGGCGAGCTTGCGGGCCCGCTTACGAATCTCGAGAGCACTCAGCGTCCGGGTGGCATCCGGCCCCACGGCTTTGATCTCGATGGGGAGGCCGTGACAATCCCAGCCCGGCCTGTAATCAACGCGAAACCCTTGACGAGATTGGCGTTAGCAACCGCATTCTTATTGATACTGCTTGAGCCCGAACACAGCAATATTCGTCCCGCACACACCCTGCTGGACCTTGACTCTGAGGATCATGTCCTTCAAGATCTTATTGAGCGCGTGTCCCACGTGCAGGTTGCCATTTGCGTACGGCGGGCCGTCCTGGAGCAGAAACTGTCTCTCGGCCGGCCTGCTGCTGGCCTGCCACTGGTAAAAGTTATCGGTGCATCGCTCGAGGTACAATGGGCGGTCTCGAGGCAGCGGCCGAGCCCTAACTTTTGAAGTCAATATCTCGAGCAGACCAAGAAGACGGATATGCAGCAGCGAGTGCCTACAGGAGCGTCGACTTTGGCAGTCTCAGCGTCGACTTCCATGATTTGGACATTTCCTGGTCTCATTGAAACCCTCACGTTGAGGCGGCCGTCCTTGCGAAAGCAATTGCCTTGGTTGCCTTGAAGAGATTCTTTTGCAAGTCTGTTGGCGACAGCTGACAGTTTAAAGCTCACGTGATAACGCGCCCTGTCATGCAGATATCTTGATACATAGAACCCTCCATTTCGACTTCTATCCCGAAAACGACGCAATGAACAACCAACCATGGCTCCCGTGCGGCGATATTTACGCATAACAAAGTACTCCGTCCTTGAGACGCGGATATATCTGGACGACCCGTCCCTCGCCCACTCATGGCTCCTCAATGCTCGAGATCCTGCCCTTGACAAGATCATCGCAGCCGTCAAGCCACTGGTTCTCCCAAAGCTCTTGGAAGAGCGCGAACGCAGCTCGTGGAAAGGAACCAAGAAGAAGAGCATCAAAGATGTTGTAACCCATGGTTTGTCTCCCGCTCATCCTTTATATATACGAACCATGCTTATCATGCAGATGATTTTGAGGTGTCCATCTTCCTCACCGAGACAGATAACCGGCATTCAGTGGTGACAAAACATAAGCACTTTCGGGACACCGCGCCGACGAGGATTCAATCTAATTCGGCCAGGCTTATGGGCGAGACAAACGATGCACCCATTGACGTCGACGGCGTCGCCGTACTCCAGGAAGATGACGATGCACCTGTAGCGCTCGA
The DNA here is from genome assembly GCA_026745395.1 of Tympanopsis confertula. Classification (NCBI taxonomy): domain Eukaryota; kingdom Fungi; phylum Ascomycota; class Sordariomycetes; order Coronophorales; family Scortechiniaceae; genus Tympanopsis; species Tympanopsis confertula. Next base: position 125,218 of record JAOYNU010101902.1, on the reverse strand, counting down.
CGATATCCCCAGCATCGAGGAGTCAGCCGCCACACGGCGTTCACGACGGGCGAAAAGGTCAAGGGCCGAGAATGATGATGATTTGTTGATACCGCCTGGGGGAGGGGGGGGTGGCGGTGCCGATGTCACCGAGGTGAATTCCGATGATGGCAACGATGACGACGGCGACGATGCCCCACCGACAAAACGCAGGCGTAATGTGGGTGAGGGTGAGGGTGGTGGCGATGACAACGACGACAAGAAGCTGGCTATGGATGTAACATACCGAGGGTTCGCAATTTACGGTAGGGTGCTGTGCCTCGTTGTCAAGAAGAAAGGCGCGTCTGCCAAGGGGAAACGTGCAGATCCGGGAGGGCGGGCGACGGGGCAGGCCGTCATGGAAAATTGGCTCACGTCAACTCAAATGCAGTTTGGCGAAGAGGATGAGCCTACTTGAGCGGGCCTCGGTGGGCCCAGATAACGGCCCACGCTGGCATGGCCATTTCTCGATGCACTGGCAGGATCCACCAAGCAGCGGTCAGATCGGTATGCCAGAGCATAGGAGAGTATAGGAGGCCAACGAAACCTTTCCAAGAGAAGTCCTCGGTGTATCCATGCTTCAATACTGAAGCACCCCTGAGCCAAGTCTGAGTCAATGAGCCGGAATGCTACAATTTACTACGAGGCAGCCCAGATACTCATGATTTTGAAAACACGGGAGGATCGAGTTTGAAATGCAAATAATCAATTGATGGATAATTTGTATACGACTACGAAAAAACCCTCGAGCCTCTCTTATGAGATAATATTGATCCAATTCAAATGCCATTAACCGTCCTATATACGCGATGCTCGTCATGAGTATGTATGGCATTTTTCATATATCCATCCCTTACAAAATACAAGATCTTGGGCATGAGGTTATTTGAAAACAGCCAAAAAACCAGAGGTCGCCTGAGCATTCAGCCGTGCCGTGATATCTGATTCACTCGTTTGCCGAGCAGATGATGGACAAGAGCTGATAAGGTCAACTGGCCAACGGGCGAGCGAAGTCGTCGTCGATTAGCCAAGCTGACTATGCTCCCCCGCATTCGCCATATAGCGGGCGTACTATTACTTCCAACCCTGACTACCAGATCATCCATCGTCGTCCCGCTCACTTGCCTGCCTGGCCTGCTAATCACGTTATCCGTCATGCCCTGGTTATGTCCAACCACCCCTTCTTGGCTCTCTTCTAAATCTAGCCATGCTGGGGTGAAACGACCTCGCACGCAAGTCTGCCAGCCAATGGGGTCATGTTGATGGCATTGTTACATCCCTTACCGGTGCAGCAGGGAGGAAGGAGTGTGTGGAGATCACCACAAGGTTGATCACCAAGGTTGATCACCGCAAGGTTAACAACACAAGGCAAGAATTGGTGCGAGCAGGTGATGAGGCAAGGCTGACTGAACAAGCTGAGAGTACAGGCCAACAAGAATGGCCGTTGAAAACCAAGGCGCCACGGAGCAGCCGATGCAGAGACAACACAGGATGTCGGCCACCAGTCCAGCCACGTATATGTACAGCCCACCGACTCCTGCAAAGTGACGTCAGTGAGTCTCTCACGTAAAGGTGGGAGTAAATGTATCCGTAGCCACTTATTAAGATATATCTATGGCTGGAGATCAATTTGCCATCACAAGGGGTGCTAGCCCCGGGACTGGGATATGTGGCGGAGGCCGCCCACGACCTGACTCAAAAATGCAAGATGCGTTGTATAATGTATAATCCAAACAAAGGACATCAAGTTCAACCAGGTGTTGATACCGCCACATCGGACTGCCGGGTCGCGCTTACTGCTGGCGTCATGGTCGTGGTCCCATTGAAATGCCTATCCTATCGCTTATCGCATTTTGGGGCGAGCCACGCGTCTGAGCAACACGTTGATTCGATTTCGCAATTCCATTGATAACTCCGAAGCGTGCCCCAATGATCTGGTCATGAACATGCGTCGTCATGCCCACTCATATCTGCTGCTGCTGCAAAAGATCTGGGGACGCCCTGGTGCACCTGCATTCAGTCCTAGGATCCCAAAAGCAAGTATGTATATATATCATGCACCTTGTTTGCGTGATCTTTGCCACTGCGGTGTCTATGCAGGACTCAGCTGGACAGGCTTCCCGCAGCATGATGAGCCGGGCAATCTGGGCAATCTTGATCGATTCCGAACAGTCTCGTAGCCCGACCGGTGTCACCTCGCGTTCTGGGTCCACGGCTTGCGGCGGCAGGTTGCTATACAATAAGTGGGGCTGCGTCCATGCCGTTCTATTTTGCGTAGCAGCGTACATGTAGACAAGGTAGCAGTTGTGCAGGCAATGGCCATCACAACCTCCGGGTTGATGCGGCGAGCATGTGATGGCGGTCATGAGGTGAGGTTGGGAATAAGGCTCGCGGAAATATCCTTGCAAGCGCAATTAGCCGGATGACGATGACGGGACGGCCCATGTTGTCTTCACACTCCTGTCGGTCCTTTTGGATCCGCAATCCCAGCACGTCCCCTCACTCGGTTACCTTGAGAGATGTCAACGGCCGAAACGAATCAAGGGTGCGGTCGCAGCCAATATCACATATTAGCACGACCGAAGGATCCCGGTGTAGGGATTTATCATTTACGATATCGGCGTGCGGGGGCATTCAATAGCATGTTATTGGTCAAAATGCACAAGCACCGAGCCAATCGTCAAGAGGAGAATCGCCTGCCCCAACAAAAGAGGAGTATCTGATGGTTGTTGCTATTCATTTCGTCTGAATGATTAGGGTGCGACTTGTCAGTTGGTGGTGCCGAGCGTCCTGGAATGGAAACGGCAGCGGGGACAGCCGATCATTGAAACGAAACATTATCTGGGTGCGAAGCCGGATCTGATTTCCGAGTTGGATGGGGATGGAGGATGAATGCCAAGCCCAGTCCTGAATGGACATGCTCCGAGAACTGGGCAGTGTAAAAATGCAAATCACTCTCCCTGATGATTCAAGGTGTAGATAACGTCATATAAGCGTTGAATGATACCCCAACCGTGTAAACTCCATGCCATGTTCGAAAGCTCCGCAGTAGTCAAAACGTCGTCTATCGTTTATGGTGGGGTTGAGATGGGGATGGGGGCTAATCGGATCACGAGGAACTGGCCTGGCTCTCGATGTCGTGGCCTGTAGTAACCCCTCCAACCCGCCCAAGGAGGAGAATCGAGACATGCAGCCTGGACATGTGCGGGACGGCAGAGCAAGCAAGATAGGCCTCTCACGTACGACTGGAGTGAGACATGCAGCTGATCAAAAGAATGGCGCGCAGGGCAGAGGACCAGCCAATGCATGGCGCGGGGGACAGGATCTATTCTCTGCCCAGGAGGATCCTGGATTTTGGCATGATAGCCTGATAGCTTGATAATCCGCCAACAACGGCGCCGATGCGGATTTTTTATATTTGGCGCTGCTTCGTTATCACCAAGGATTCAGCCCATTTGGTCATGTGCCTGATATCAACCGCCCGCCAAGAAAGAGAGGTCTTGTGACTTGACGGCTGGGAGCTCCTTCCCCCGCTGTCGTCGTATGTCTTGCCAATTTTATCAATTATTCAACTATTACGACGTGGCCGGATCAAGTGATCGATCTCCTTCCCGCTCTGATCCAGGATATCGAGTGTCAAGGCATAACTTGTCTGCCTGCCTACTAACCAGGTACGCTATGGGCAACGTTCGCTCGTCCGGTCTCGAGCCGGAAGCAGTTCCCCGTCCAGAGGCTCCCCTGGTCGACACGAACCAGGTCTGGTTGATGCGAACGGCAGTCAAAGAGAAAAGAAGAAGATGAAGAAGAAGCAGCAGCAAAGCAGAGAATTGTCAAGGACCCTGGCGAACGAGCTCAACTAAACACGCAACACCGAAATGGCCCGGCCGCAAAGCCAGGGCTCCAGATCCAATCGCAGCGCCGAGGTGCCAAGTCTGTCTCTCGATAGGACGCCTGTCGTATGCAACCAGGTCGTCTTCGACATCCACCCTCCAAACATCAATCAACCTCACCCTCCTGACTAGGAGGGATAAGGAGAGGACGGACGCTGCGGTCCTGGTGCTGGGATTGCCCTTTTCGCATCTGTGACGCACATCTCGGGTCGATGTCGATGGGCCAGCATGAAGTTGGTGATTTTTCTTTCCTCGTCATGGCAATCGTGTTGGATGCGCTGCCTCTCGCCTTCGGCGAGTGCGGACGGTGGCGGAGTGCAGGTTTTTTAATGTTAATAATTCTGGAATATCCGCACAGGCTGCCTTACCCGGGCTACCCCCCACGCTGCCCAGAAAGCTGCCCAGAAGACGCCCACAAGCTGCCCACAAGTTATCCACCAGCTACGGGCCAATTGCAGCCGTTCAGCCCCGCCTCGTTTACCCTGCGTCGGGCTTGCCTACTACCGGTACCCTGCGATGCCGTCCCATAAACGGGTATTCGTCTGTTCTTTGCTGGGCCGCGGCCTGCTGCACTACAATCGCCCCCCACCCGCCTCGCATCCGTCGTCGTCGCTTGTCGCTCGTTTCCGTTCCTTCTTCCTTTTTTACTTGTCTTTTGGGGGCTCCCGAGCGCGTCATGTACGCTTTGCTGGTCAGCTCCCTCCGCACCAGCAAGCCTGCTGTGCTTTGCTGGCAACGTTGGAACGAGCCAGCGGTCGTTGCTCGGAGGGCCTGTTCAGCTGCGCAATTGTCTCCTTGTGATGGGTGTCAATCGTGACAACGCCCTGTGCTCCGGTCTGGTCTGGCTGGTCTGGTCCCTTGGAGCTTGGAGCTACATACACCCGTCCCCCGATGCCTGCATTCCGTGCATGCCCTGGAAATCAAGTTCTGACGCCACAGGCAAATATAGCTTTCACATCTTTTTGCGTCTGCATTCAGATCCCCTTCCTTCCCCCCGGTCGACTGTGGATATCCACACCCTCCGTGAGGTGAGGTCTTCATCCCGCTCCAGTCAGGCCGCGAATATGCTTCCGATACCTTGTCCCACTTTTTCCCACTCACACCACGTCCTTCCCACTACCTATCATTGGTGTTGCCTCGACAGACGACGGATTCATGTTATATTCATTCTAATGTCCCTACTTCAATGTCCGTTACCTCCTCCTCCTGGCCTCCTCCTGCGCCCTCACACTTGCTCCAACATTTCTACTTGTATCTCGACATCTCTTGCTGCCATTCCCTCCATATCTCGCCTCGATCATTTTTTATTCCTTTTTTTAAAAAAAGAAGAAAAAAACATATCCAGGGAACCGCCAGTCTCATTCTGGCTGGCCGCTCATTCGGTCCCCTGATATCGCCACTGCAATCCAACGGGCTATCATTATTATTATTATATTATTATTACTACAACGGCAAGTCTGATCTCTCATTGATTAAATTACACGAAACCCGAGGCCCAGCTTAAGCGCGCTTGCGCCTCCACGCCCCCGAAATATCTTTATTTAACACCTTTCTCATCGTTACCTTGCCAGTCCGTCCCGTAGTCGGGAGGCCCAATATCGTAACCTGAACTTGGATACACATACACAACACCCCATGTTGCCTTGGTCGTCATGCTTTTATGAGCCACCGCGATGATCACTTCGTGTGCACCCCGTCACATCCCCCGTGTCCCCTTCGTATACTACTTCTCTCGGCTGCTTCATATCCCGCTGTCACCACCTTCGTTTTTCCTTGCTCATCAAGCTTCATTCCACGAGGTTCAGCTCCGACTGTGATGCCCCGTGCGAAACAGCGCCAACGTTTATCAGTAATCTATTTGCCCAAGGCCTCCATTTCTCAAGAAGTAGATTTGAGGATCCAGGCTCACGTTGCTTGTACCGTCGACATTAATTTTTTTATTTTTATTATTTTTGCTAACTTTGCCAAGACGAGTTTGCCCCATGGGATTATAACTCTTGGGCAGGGCATGGCGCTATGAACCACATGCTTGTCTTGCCGCCCTCACCTCCAGGGAATCATGGCATCATCACCAAGGTCGGGCACCGGCCCGTCCAAGATTCCAGGCGCAGGAACGCGCATGAGGGGGGGTCGCACAACTGAGGACGCGACGACGGGTCTCTCGGGTCCCTTCAGCCACAGGCCTCAGGCCCAGAGGCCTCGGGGCATACAGGAAAAGCTGCCGTCGCAGGGTCCCACGAGCAAAATCCCGAGTCGCATCCCACAGACACTCTCGACCAGAAAGCCACCAACTCCGATATTGACACCCACATCAAGATCCGTCCTCACAAAACCCCCCCCTGTGGCATCAAGAAGTGTTTCTGCAACTCCAACAGCAATCCCTCCATCGGGTGCCAATATGCCGTCCACCTCGAGGCCAACCGTCCCAGAGGCTCCACCGACCGTCGCGAAGCCGAAACCGGCTCGCAATGTTTTGCGCCGGAAGCAGTCGTCCATCAACCGAGAATCGCCAGTTCGGGACCCCCCTGCTTGGGAACCACCGCTTCCGGATCCCTCGAGCCCTCGAACCAGCTCCTCGTCATCCGACCCGCGTTCAAGAACATCTCTAGACCCCGGATACGTCCTCTCTGCCGACCGCTCCCTCACGGCCAGTCCTGCCGAGATTCGCATCGCCCACAGCATCGAGGTGGCTGTGACGACAGCCAGGCCTATCACGATACTACCGGAGCCCTCCTCGGCTGTCCCGGAACCCGCAATTATTCCTGAGCTCGACCGGTACCGCGGCATACCACGGCCGTCTGCTCCCGAGCCGCCTGGGTTCGAGTTGCCTCTGCTGACGACGCTGGATTTGCCACCGCCTCCTGCTCTGGAATGGTATTCGAGCGAAGTGAGCGCCGCGAGTGCGAGTCCCTCGACGAGGTTCTCCGGATCTCCTGGACTGAGCGCATTCAGTCGGGAAACCACCCCCACTTCGATATCATCGCAGTCTCCTGGCCTGGCAGCTCCATCCAGGATGCCGCCTGGGAAAATGAGATCCGGGAGCCCCTCGAGGAGCAGGCCGCCAGTGACCCGCAGGCGAGGGGGGAGCGTGTCCAATCTCCCCGAAGACTTGGACGAGCCGCGCGGTCTCCCGTCAGTGCGCGAGTCCACCACGTCCTCCTCGTCCAACTCGACTATCCGGGCGGGACCGAAGGATGCCACACCCCCGCGACAACACAGGGCGCCGCCGCGTCTCGACCCGCCGCCTCGCAAATCATCGCACAGGTACGACAAGCCCGAAAAGGAAAAGGACGGCTCGCAAGTATTCCGACAAAACGAGAGACCAGCCCCCCCGGTCCATAGCCCAGGAAAGCCGCTTGCCTCATCGACCATGTCTTCTCGTTTGAGGTCGCCGCCGACAACTCCCACGGTCCTGGCAACGCCACCGACCCCGATACCGATACCGACACCGGCAACGGCACCGGCACCGGCGAAGCCGATGGCACCGATTCCGGTGTCCGCTGCCATCAAGGGGCCCGCACCTGTTCGGCCGAGCCGCGAGGGCACGGTTGACATCCGGTCCCAGATACTGCCTATCCCCATCGTACACAGCAACCTGTCGGCGGTGTCTCTGAATGGTGAGCGCCGCGGCAGCGAACCGACCATCGGCAATTCCATCATCCCGAGATCGGCAACAAGTGTCTCGCTCCCAGACACTTACAAGCAGCCTTCGCGTCTTCCAGCCGGCAAGGATGCCCCGGCAATCAAGTTCACCGCCGCTGCCGAGAACAAGCTTACCAAGCCCGATCCGCGTCTCAGGCATGTCAGGACGCCCAGTCCCCTCATCGGCTCGCACTCGCTGTTTCCTTTCTTTCGTCGCAGCAACAAGACAAGCACCGATCCCCAGCCCGCAGAGAAAAAGGACAAGGTGGCCAGGAGGGGCCCAGCCGCCGGCACCGGTCATGAAGGTTATGGTAGGTTTGGGACGCGGCGACGGAGCAGCACGAGCAGCACGAGCGGGTTCCGGTCTGCGTCAACCCCAGTGTCCTCGCAGGAGAGCCTGGCGAGCAACCTGACCACCGACCTGTTCCTGCTGGAGCGGATGAATCCTGTCATCATTGCTGGCGGCGAGGTCAAGGAGAACCGAAACTTCAGCATCGACCTGCCCCGACGGAGCGAGAGCAGCCAGAGTGCCAGTTCTGTTGCCGTCGCTGGTCCGGATCTGTCTCTGGGCGGCGCAAATCGCAACACTCTCTGGCCCGGCACGCCGTTCAATGCGGCATCTCCCCGCGACCGCGACCGCCGTCCCTCGGACGTCAGCGACGCTGGGGTGGCCGCCATGAAGCCCAAAACGTTGGCGAGACGCTCGATCCAGCGACTCCGCTCTTCGATTGGGCCTGCCGGCCTTGGTATCAAGAAGCACGCGCGGAATGACAGCAACGTATCCGGCTCATCCACCAGTCTGGACTCGACTCCCATGTCCGAGGATGTGCACGCAGCCTCACAGCGGCCATCCTTGACACGAGACCGCGTTGTCACGGCACCAGCCGCTTCTGGCGCCAAGAAGCTCCTGAAGCGAGCAAAGTCTCCGCAACGCATGTGGAACCTCTTTGGCAGAAGCCAAAAGGCGCAGCAGGAGCAGCTGCAGGCCGCACAAGAAGAGCCTGCAGCCAACGCCACCGTTATTGCCTCAGTAAGGCCGATACACCACAAGGCCATCGCCTACTACATGATGGACTCGTCGGAACAGTCTGATGTTGACAAGTTTGATGCAAAGGAGCACCTCTGCCCGCCGCCGCCCTTTGAGTCGCCGCCAGCTTTCGTGCCTGGCCCCCCACTCGCAGAACCCGTCGATATCCCCCACACCGAACCCATCTTCCCGCTGCAGCCGCTGCAAACGGTCGAGACGCAGGCGTTCAGCGCCAGGACCGCGACGCCCGACCCACCCACACCTACAGCAAGCGAACTGCCTCCTCCGCCAGTGCCCAAGGTCAGCAGCACGTTCATGCTGCGGTCGGGAAAACCGAGCAGGCTGCCGCAAGTAGGGAGGATTCCAAAGGCGGCCCAGCAAGCTGTGGAGCCGGCGTCCCCGACCAAGATCTTCTCGCGTCCATTCAACCGATCAAGTTTCCACACGGCAGCTCATGAGCCAGCCTATATCGGCCCCGAGTCGATTGCCAAGGGTCCGTCGCCGCCACAGCCGTCGACTCCAGATGGCAACGGCAACGGCTTCTGGACGCCGGACGTGGAGGCACAGGCGCATGTGCGGCGGCAGACGGACGACGTCACTCGCGGCATGAGCCCGGATCTCGACCGGGCCAAGGACATGTGGTCCTTCTCACACGCAAGACATGGCTCGGTGGCTACCTCGTGCACCACGTCGACGAGCTTCTCTGGTATCACAACAATGGCGGACGGCGGCGCTGGCGCGATTCCCGTGATGGATAACGCACCCATGGATGATGAAGTGTGGGACGAGTATGACGACCTCATTGACGACGAGGCCATCGACAGGTTCGCACGTGTCAACTCCAACGCCATGTGGCTGTTGAATGGGAGGAACCAGGGATTCATTCCGGCGTCGGGAGGGGACGTGCAGCCGATCCCCCGTGCCCTCGATGATGCCATATACGAGGACGAGGCGGCGACTTGCTCGAGCGTATACACGGACGACATGACGGAGCGCATCACGGCGGCATTCGGGGGCGGGAAGCAGCAGCCAGGCTCGACGCAGCACCACCCCGAGTTCATGGCCGGGCATGGCCACAGCATGAGCGTCGACTCCGGCACGGCCAGGATTCTCAACCGAGGCAGTGTCAACTCGTACGCGACACGCAGGTCGGGTCGCAGCTCGAGGTCGTCGGAGGATGAGTCTCCGGTTGCCCAGGTCAACCTCAGGGTCGGATCCATGTCGGTCAGCAAGTGGCTCACCTTTGGACACGTCCTGTTCGGCCCCGTACGCGATGGGCTGGTGGGCAGGGAAGGCTCGCTCAGGAGGCACTCGGTGCTTGTCATCGACGGGCTGGGCAACGACGACTGGTCGTTTTACGCAGCCGAGACGTATCCTTCGGCGACATTTTTCAACCTCTCGCCGCGGCCTCCGCTTCCGCCAGAGCGTCGGAAGTCGGCTGCGATGCCTCTGACGCCGGCGAACCACCACCAGATCCAGTACACGAGCCCCCTCGACAAGTTCCCTTTTGCTCCCGAGAGCTTCAGGTCTGTGGTGTACCGGTTCCCCGCGGCAGCGCCCGAGTCGCACTACCGCAACATGATGGCGGAGGCGCGGCGCGTGCTCCAGCCGGGAGGCTACCTCGAAATGTCGATTCTGGATGCGGACCTCAACAACATGGGCAACCGCGGGCGCCGCGCGGTGCGCAAGCTCAAGGAACGCATCAACGCGCACGAGCCTGGCACAAGTCTGACGCCCGCGGCCGACCTGGTGCTGCGTCAGCTTGGCGGGCAGGGATTCGTGGACATCAAGACGTGCCGTGTGGGGGTGCCTGTGGCGAGCCCGATTGCGCGTACGGGGAGCCTCAGGCGGGAGGGAGGCAAGGGCGACAAGACGGGGGGGAAGAAGAAGAGGGGCATCCGCACGCTGGCGGAGATGATGGACGAGGAGGGCGATGCGGCCGACGAGAACATTACGCGCATGGTGGCGCGGGTGGGTCGCTGGTGGTATCACCGCTGCTACGAGAGCCCAATCGGGGTCGACTCGATCTCGAAGAGCATCTGGGCGGACGGTGCACTCTTGAACGAGTGCGAGGGGCTCGGCACCAGCTTGAAGCTGACGGTGTGTTATGCAAAAGCGCCGGAGCGGGCTCGCCTGGCGAGCATCTGAGGGGGGAAGATTTGGTATATTATACAGCATCGATACAGATACATGGAGGGCGCGAGCCCGGACTGGATACGACCGACGACGACATGGACGTCCAACAAGCAGCTACCCACGATCCCCATTCGCGTATATACAGCCTCACGACATTCAACAGACAGCCTGACATTTTATTTTTATTTTTTTTCGTTTTCCAATATGCATTATTGTTCTTCACCATTGTACAATGTCAGCGAGCGAGCACTTGGGCGAGGGCATCCGATCCTTTGCTTTGCGATTTTTATATCCTGTTCGTTTACTCATGGTCTCGCTTATACATCTTAATACGAAGGAATGGAACGCTGGGACCGGGTTGGAGTTTGACGAAGTATGAGACGAGACACAGTTTGACGATTAGGCGGGCCCTTTGTTTTGATTTGGATGGGCTGGGCTGGGCTTGGCCGGGTATGTGCAAATTCGAGAACTGCACAAGATTGGCGAGATACCCTGGTGATGTAGATGTAGATGGAGATGGCGATGTGGGAGTGGGAGATGGAGATAGCGAGACGTGAGCGTCTCTTATAACCGTACCTCGATGATTTGGCTTGATCTGTGGGCACAACATGAGATGATGGAGAATAGGAGAAGGCGGGCTCCGAGTGTTGGGAGCAAGAGGTCGTCAACACTCTTTCTGTCAAGGTAACCGATCAGCACCTGATATGGTCCCTCGGTCCTGCCTGTGTGTGCCAGGGTTTGTTTATCCCAATGTTTGCTTATCCCAAGGTTGTCTGGCTGGCATTTTCCTCAAACGTTGACCTCGACGTCGACCCCAACGTCGACCTATCAACCTCAACATCGACCTATCAACCTCAACATCGACCTCAAGACTAAGCGATAATCAGCAGCTTATATCACACATCACATATCATCACGACAATGGCTCGCGTGGCGAGAATGGCGGGCGCAGTCCAGGCCACGTCTGGGGACGAGACTTTCAGCACCATCGCCCTCATAGAGACCATGCAGAGCATCCGCAGACTCCTCGGGCGGCTCAGCCAAGGGCTCGACTCGCACCCTCTCCACGGGCGTCTCGACGGGCAAGACGCACGAGGCAGCGCACGAGGCAGCGAGGGTCTGGCGAGCCCGCACGGCGACATCATCACTGCCGTTGGCGCGTTCGACGGCGTCCTGGCGGGCCACCTGGGCAGGCTGCAAGAGTCGCTCCCGCGCGGGTGCGAGACGCTCGCGGATGCCAAGCTCTGGGCGTACGCGCAGAGGAATCTCGGCAGGCTCAGGCAGATGGCGCTGGCGCACATGCACCCCGGCGACGCGGCGTACGCGGGCGACTCTTGCAAGAGGGAGTGCGAGGACAAGATCAGGTGGTGGGTGCGCGAGCAGGACCGGGCCGAGCTGCGGGACTGGGATCGCGCGGGCGCCGAGTGGCGCACGATGGACCAGGCGGTCGTGCTGTCCAACAAGCTGTTCAAGGCCGAGCAGCAGCAGCAGCAGCAGCATGCCCAAGTGGCACACCAGCGGTCGCTCCCGCTGCTGGGCAGGGGGCTCCGCGCCACCGCGTCCAGGCTGTCTCTGCGCTCGCAAAAGACACCGCAGCAGCCGGCGGCGGCCGACTGGCACATTGTCCTTTTCCGGCGCCCGGACCTGGGCGGGTAGAATCGCGCGCGGGATGCGAAGCAGGGCGAGAGCGCCAAGCGGCTGGCCCTCGTGGGGGTGGGCGAGGACGAGGACGACGAGGAGGAAAACGACGACACGCCGAGGCCGAGGCAGGCCAGGCCGGCTGGGAGCACGGGGGGCACGCGGGACGAGCTGGACGATGGGCACGGCTACGGCCGCAACGCCATCCCCCCGGCGGCTTCGACCCCGAGGCTGCGGCCGAGGGCGGACACAACACGCATCAGCTCGGAGCACGGTCGCGAGTCTGGGCAGGGTCGAGTCCGCTCTGGAGGGAGCAAGAGTCCTCTCGTCCAGCGTCGAGCGCTCCAGGCGTTTCTCGATGGCGGGACGGCAAGGACGGTGGAGATTGACAAGGCGGCTGGGAGGAGGAAGAAGAGGACGGGCTTGGTGAGGGGATTTCTCAACGGCATCTTTAATCCTCTGAACCCGTACACTTGATTGGGATGGTGACGGACCTTGGCGACCTAGAGGGATTATGATTCTTGATTGGGGATTGGGATTGGAGATTCGAGATCCTAGACGAGTACAATACAACGGTTGAACGCATGCCATCCATCACGTGGTAATCACAGGCAGTCAGAGCAGTCTTGAAGGAAATTTTGCATTTATTATTAAGGCCACGCCAATATCGTATCCAGTCGACATGGCACATTATTCAGAAAAGAACCAATACCTTGGCCACTGTCAGCACGATGGATAGAAGATGGGAGACAGATGACTTACAAGGCAGAGTACTCGACCGAGATGGTCTCGTCGGCGCCCTCGCAGGTGGGCGGGGCACTCCCCCCGGCGGTGCTCAGCCTGTAGACCTCCCTGACGGTGCTGGGGCCGGCCGGATGGCTGGTGGCTCTGAGCCTGAGCCACGGCACGGCGGGCTCGCCGGCGGGACCGACCATTGCGCCGGCGGGGGCGGCCGAGGCGTTGAGCCTGGCGCAGGCGGTCTCGCCCAGGGGGGAGGAGGAGACGGCGCGCATGTCGAAGAAGGGGGCGCCCGCCGAGGTGAAGAAGTGCGAGCCCGACACGTGCATCTCTGTGGGGCCGGCGATGGGCGAGCCCGACGACTGGGACGTGCCGAGGCCGTACTGCAGGGCGACCGGGGGGAGCAGGGCGAGCAGGTCGGGGTGGGCGGCGGCGATGCACGAGGCGTTGAAGAGGGTGGCGACGGCGCCGGTCGAGACGGGCGCGGCGGTGGCGTTGCCGGGGGAGCACGTGTAGTTCTGGATGCCGCGGCCGAGGGCGACGTGGGAGAGCGTGAGGCCGGTGTCGGGGGGGGGGAGGGAGGACGAGGCTGGGAGTCAGAAGTGTGGAGTCAGAAGTGTGGAGTCAGAAGTGTGCAGAGTCAGAAGTGTGCAGAGGGAGAGGGAGAGAGATGTAGAGAGTGGGCGTACGTACGCATCTTGGCGCCCGACAGGTCGCACGTCGGCTGGGCGTCGCTGTCGGACTTGTAGGCGGCAACCTTGGCGGCGAGGAGGTTGTAGTAGTCGGACATGACCTGGATGCTGCGGGCCTGGGCGGGCGAGGCGGCGATCTCGGGGTACGTGGGCGCGGCGGCGGCCAGGGCGGCCAGGGCGAGTGCAGGAGTCGAGAGTCTCATTGTGTATTGTGTGTATATTGTATTGTATGAGGAGGCGAGCAGAGTAACTGAGCCAGCAGTGAACAGGAGAAGAGAACGAAGCCAGCGACCAGTCGCGATAAGGAAGGAAAGGAAGAGGAAAGAAATAGGAAAGAAATAGAGAAATAGGAAATAATATCAGAAATCAGAAATCAGATGCACGCACGGGATATGTATGTATATGTATATAAAAATTAAATATTATATTTATATATTATATTTATCTACGCTGTCATCTCCACAAAAAACACCAGCGAAGCGAAGCGGGCCTATCGCTTCTGCACGACCGTGCCACCGCGATTAATCTCTGGGCCGTTTGCCGCGAGGAAGGCGTCGAGCATCGTGAGCCAGTCGATCAGGAGGAGGAAGTCTGAGGTGGATTCTGATACGTGCATGTTTACGAACATGTGCATCTACACATGCATCTACCAGACACATGCATCTAGCAGAGGTTACAGCGCACTGCCGCCAGACGAGAATAGCGCGCGGCGGATCGCAACGAGGAAGCGCTGCCGCTTCTGGTGCGACTATCTATCCATACATAATGTAATGTAATGCACACGTTGCGACTGTGAATCCTCCAAATCCTGCCCAATCGCTTTCTTTTTCTTCTTCTTCTCCAATCACCTTGCGGGATGATCCCGTGCCAAGACACCACGAAAACAAATAATCAACGTGAAATGCGTGACTCAATATATTGAGGAACTTTGTCCATAACCAACGTAACAATATCGAGCACGTGTTGTGGGGTGAATTGAGGAATTGGAGTCTAGGAATTGATCTCAGGGATAATCTCATAGATTAATATGGTGAATCCCATGAAATTAGAACCTCGTAATAGAATATTAAATAAGAATATTGAATAGAATATTGTAGGATTCATTATCATATGAATCAGATGAATCATGAATCAGAACTTGGGATCATCATTATATTCTTCGGAATCAGAATCTCAGCATCAATCTCTCAAGAGAACATCTCAACCCACGTCAACGCCCGAGTCCCCCAGCTCCACAACCCCCCCGTCGTCCGCCCGGCACACCCACTCGTAGCCCACCCGCACGTTCTCCGCCTGCCGCAGAGCCCTCACCAGCTCCACCTCCCTCCGCTCGCTCACCAGCCGCCGCAGCCCCCCCACCAGGAACCCCCCCAGCGTCTCCACCCGCCAGTCGTCCGGGATCACCCCCAGCACCTCGTCCAGGCTGAACCAGCCGCCGAACCGCTCCAGCAGCGTGCCCGCCTGCGCCTCGCGCTCCGCCCGGTCCGGCAGGCCGAGGAACTCGCCCAGGAGCGCCCCAAACAGACGCCTGCGCGTCGACGTGGCTGCACATGTTGCAGATGCTGCAGATGCTGTAGATGTGGCTGCCGCCGGCCCGCGGAGCCGCCCAACTGTCGCCCCGTATATCCTGGGCCCGCCGCGCACGCAGTACGCCACGGCGCTGTCGTAGTCGCCGAGCCGGTGCACCAGCAGCCGCAGCGCCTCCTCGTGCCGGCCCTCGCGCCCCGCCAGCATAATCGTTTCCGGCACCAGCAGCTCGCCCGCCGCCGCCCCGCCGATGCGCCCCAGTATCGCCGCCGCGTCGTAGTGCCCGTGGCCCGCCCCGCCCAGCAGCTGCAGCAGCCGCAGCCTGCTCTGCCAGACCTCGCTGTCGGCCGGCGCGTTGGCCGCCAGAAAGTGGTGAAACGTCGGCTTGGGCGCCGCCAGCGCCCGGTACGCCTCGTAGCACGTCCTGTAGCCCGCCCGGCTCTCCTCGGAGCGCTCAATGTCGCCAATCACCACGTCGAGGTAGTGCGCCATGAGCTCGTTGACGTGCCCGACGTGGCCCCTGCCAAACACGAGATGCTCCAGGTAGTGCCTGACCGCCCCGGGCGCCTCGGAGCGCAGCAGCGCCACCACCTGCCCGGCGTCCAGCCTGGGCGCCCGCCCGGCCTCGTCCGCAAACACCTGCACCCCCAGCCTCGGGTTCCTGTTGGCCAGCCAGACCCCGTACTCGCGCACGAGCGCCTGGCTGCTGATCTTGGAGAGGTAGTCGCGGACCCGTCTCTCGCCGTCGCCGAACTCCCCGCCGTCGTCGCGCTCGCCCTGCATGATGCGCCGCCACGTCCCAAGGACGTCTGCCGCCATCTTGCGGCTCTGGTACAGCCGGCTGAGCACGTAGAGCCGGTGGTGTGATTCGAGCAGCGACACGGCCCGCTCGAAGCAGTCGACGCCCTTGTCGACGAGCTCGTAGAGCTCCTGCCTGGGGGTGGTGGTGGTGGTGGTGCTGCTGCTGATGCTGGTGCTGTTGATGCTGTTGATGCTGGTGCTGTTGATGCTGCTGCTGTTGATGCTGCTGTTGATGCTGCTGCTGTTGATGCTGCTGCTGTTGCTGCTGCTGCTGCTCGCCGCCTGGTCGAGCTCGAGAATGACAAGAAGCAGAGCCGCGTCGACCGTCCGAAACACCTTGTCGCTGTCGTCGACGCTGCCGAACCCCTTCTTGCGTCTCCACGCCGTCAGAAACCTCCTCATAAAGCCCAGCACCAGCCGGCTCGGCCCGCCGCCTGCCCCCGCCGCCTGCCTGTCCCGCGCCGTCCCCAGGTGGCTCTCCACCGTCGCCCTGACCCCGGCAAATATCCAGATCCCCCTGGGCCCAACGACGATCTCGTTGCGCAGCGCCGGCACCAGCGAGAGCACCACGCGCGGGTCGAGCTCGCTGCTGATCAGGGTCTCCTCAAAAACCTGCAGCTCCGGCCCCGAAAACGCCGCCGAGTCGGCGCTCAAAAAGTCCACCAGGAGCAGCACCCCGGCACGCTGCCGCAGGAAGTTGAACGTCATAAAGTCGACCTCGGTCTTTGCATCGCGCCCTCGGATGCGTGCCAGCATGCCAAAGATGGCCTGCCTGTCGACCTCGTGGCCGCTGCTGCCACCCAACGACGACGACGACAAGACGCTTTCGAGCTGCAGCAGGAGCGGGTTCCGGATCGCCCACCAGAGCCGGTTCTCCGCCCACACCACCACCTTGGCGCTCGCCCCGGCCAGGCGTCGTGCAAACTCGTGCTCCTCGGCAGCGCGCGCCGCCTCCCAGCCGTCCGGCAGCGGCGCTTCCTCGTCCACCACCGAGTCCGCGTCCCTGTCGAACAGCTCCCGCTCCTTCGACACCCGCTCGATCGACGTCGCCGTCCGCGAGTCGACGCTCCCGAGCGACAGCGTGGACGCCCCCATGGTGCCGGAGAAAGGCGAGAATCTGCTCCGGCAGAGCCTGTCGGCCACGTCGGGGAACTGCGTGCTCTCCACGCCAACCACGGAGCGCACGCCGTACGGACTCGACGGCCCCTTTTCGCCAAACTCGGCCGACTGCAGCCAGAAGCGTGCCGGCGCGGCCTCAGCCGTCGAGCTCCACCTCTGTATCTCCAAACCACGCTGAGTCACGTCTCCGACCTCTTTCTCCAGTGACGCCAGCACGTAGCCGTCCTCCTCCTCCTTCTCCCCCTCCTCCCCCTCCCCCTCGTCCTCCTCCTCCTCCTCGCCGCCCGCCCCCTCTTTCCCCCCCGACGCATCCGCAGCGCCTCCTTCAACTGCGATGGCCAGCGGGTATGTAGAAAACTCCATTGTCGGACGCGTCGGGTCTCCGTCCAGGTTGACAAAGATGCCTATCCCTGGCTCTTTGGGCCTGGTTCCAGTCACCACCAGGAACTCGTCGGGTGTCGGCGACGCTATGTGTGGTTTGAGCAGAGGAGGCGGTCGTGGCCCGTCTTGCGGCGCAGGCGTGCCTGCGGCGCTTCTTGGAGGTCGAGCGACGACGTCATCCTCGGTTGGATGTGGATGTGGATGTGGATGTGGATGTGAATGTGAATGTGAATGTATATGTGGATGCGGTGGTGGATGCGGTTGTGGATGTGGTGGTGGTGATGGGCTCGACAACAACCCAGCATCCGGCTCGGATGCTCGCAGGTTATCTCGGGCAAATCCTGTCAGGCTCGAGTTCCGGCTATGGGTCTGAAACGGCGCGATCAGGGACGAGGGCCGGCTCTGCGCCGCCCATGTGCTCTTGTAAAGGCCGTCGCCGTTGGGCGCCATCGACTGGACCTGGCCCATATCGCCGGGCGGCGGCGACGACTCGGACGACTCGTCAAGCGACGACACGCTCATGAGCGGGATCTTGAGCTGGCGCTCAATGTCGAGCAGCGCATAGCTCCTTGGATCGGCCACGCACGCGATCGACTTTCGCCTCACCGACTGGACGCTCCCGGCAAAGTCGGTCGTCTGCCCGCAAAGTAAACAACCAAACCAAACGTCATTAGCCAGCCTTCTTGATGTGGTGTGGATGTGATGGCCTTGCCATGTCAACATACCCTCAGAACGCGAGCATCCTCTCCAATCCTGACCGCCCTCAACTTCTTACCAAGGGACAGCAAGATGGTTTCGCCCGCGCCGCCGTCGTTGGCATCGCTGTGGTCGACGCCTCCAATCCAGGAGCAATTCTTGACCTGCAGTGTCCCAAAGACCGGGCTCAGCTCCGGCAGGGAGTAGAACGTGACGGTCCAGTTGCAGAGCACACACGCCCTGTCGGCGCGCGAAAGGAGGAGCATCTGCTGCACGCCAGGCAGGGGGGCCTGCCGGGGCAGAGCCGCATACGCGGGCCGCAGGCGGGAGGCGAGAATGAACGAGGGGCGCGAGGCGGCGTCCGCCGGGTCGGGAGGGATCTGGACAAAGTGGAGCAGCTCCGAGGCCGAGGTGCCGACGTAGAGGTTGCCATCTGGGCTTTGGTTTTAGCCATCGCCATTTTATAGCCATCGCCTGGCCATCGCCAGAGATCCCAACAACGCACCGTAAAAGTCGACACAGTTGATCTTGATCCTGTGGTTCGAGCCGCCGTCGGCAGACAGCGGCACATCCTCCAGCAGCGGCCGGAGGACAAACGGACCGCCGTCTCGTCTCGGTGCGGATGCGGCGGGCGACGGCGCGCGCTGCTCTGCGTCTGCGTCTGCGTCTGCGTCTGCGCCGTCATCGAATGCCATTATGCTCTGCGAGGAGCGGCTGCATCATGCGAGCGGGAGGGGAACCGGAGACGTTTGATCAGCGCAGGCAGGTGGGTGAATTTCATGACTTGTCGTTTGTCCCAAAAGGTGGGTGCGAGTGTGTGGCAGCTGCCACCGGGCCGTCGCACTCGACTCTCAACCGACCGGCCAAAGCGCCAAACCGTCAGGGCATCGTGAACTTGAGATTTGGCATTTTGGCCCCAAGATGACCACCACGAATCATCCATCCACTTGTTCGCAGCCAGTTGTACCGAATTGTCAGCCCCAGCACCTTTCTCTCTCTCTCTCTCTCTCTCTCTCTCTCTCTCTCTCTCTCTCTCTCTCTCTCCTCCATCTCTCCATCTCTCTCCATCTCTCCATCTCTCTCCATCTCTCCATCTCTCTCCATCTCTCCATCTCTCTCCATCTCTCTCCATCCTTCAATCGCGACTGCCTGTCGGATGCTCCGGCCGGCGGCACACCCGCGTCCTGCCTAGCACCAGCTCCCCCCCCCCAAGATCGACATGGCCGCCGAGTCCGCACCTGGGGCCGCTGCGCCGAGCACCCCTGCCCTCGGACCAGACGGGGGGAACAAGTTCCAGCACGCAATCTCGGCCTGGAGGAGTATGTTGGCACCGAACCACCTTTCCCCCTCTTTGTCCTTTTCCCTTCGTTTGTCGACTGACATGGCGCAGCTGTCGATCTGACCAGCCTCATATCTGACCTCGACAATACCGCGTCCGATATCGTAGCGTACCAGCGAGATTCCACCGTCCAGCGCAAAGATCTCGCCCAAAAGACAAAGGACTTTCGCAAGCTCGACGATGCCACCAAGCTCACAGAGATCAAGAGCCTGCTCAAGGGTACGTCCGCTCTTTTGCCTGCCTGCCTGCCTGCCTGACGTTTTACCCAGCATACCAGGGCTTTGTCGATCTTCTCACGAACCACTCCAAGTCGCTCAACTCGGCCTTCCTCAAAACCCTCACGTCTCTCTCCGAAGCACCAGACCCGTACCCGCTCCTCGAGGCCTCGGTCGACTCGATGCTGCTGACCGAAGACACCCTCCCCAAGCTGACCGACGAGAACAAGCACCTGCAGCGCACCGTCGCCAAACTCACCACCCAGCTCGAGGAAACCGACGCCCGCCTGCAGGCGGAGCGCGCCGCCCGCCAGAGCCTCCAGGAGAATCTCGAAACCACCGCCAAGGAGGCGGAGCAGTCCTGGGTCGGCGTGCTGGAGGAGAAACGGGGCAACTGGGAGGCCAAAGAGAAGGCGCTCGAGGAAAAGGTGGAAAGCCAGGAGAGGCTGCTGAGCGAGATCAAGGCCAGCTACGAGGTCAACCAGAGGCTGGGCAGGGCTGACGACGGCGAAGGAAACCAAAGGAGCCATGTCGTCGCGAGCGCCGAGATCGAGATGCTGCACTCTGACCTCGAGAGGACGAGCTCCAGGCTGGCCGAGATGGAAGCCCGCAACGAACAGCTTCGAATCGAGCTCGCCCAGGCAAAGTCCCGCGTCGTCGTCCCCCCCACCCAGCAGGCATCCGCAGTCGAGGATGATCCGGCCTTTATGCGCATGCGCTCCGAAAACTCATCCCTCGTCCGCAAGCTCGACTCGGCACGCCTCGAAAAGGACACGCTCAAGAGAGACCTCGACGCGCGCATGCGTGCGCTCGACCGCGAGGTTGGTCTGCTCAAGGACGAGCGCGACAGCCTCAGGATCAAGGTGCAAAAGTGGAGCGACTACCAAGATCTCAAGCAGGAACTCGAGGTCCTCAAGAGCATCGAGTTTGCGACTGGCCATGACGACGACGACGACGACGACGACGACGATGACGATACCAACAACATCATCAACAGCAACAGCAACAACGACAACGGAACCGCCGCCAGCCCCGACACCTTGGAAAAGCTGCTCGTTGCCCGCAACAAGAAGCTCGGCGACGAGCTGACCGTCCTTCGCGTATCCCATCACGACCTCGAGGCCCGTCTCCGCGCCATCCAGGAGGACCTCTCCAGAGCCAACGCCGAGCTGGCAAAATCCCGCTCCCTCAACGAGAGGCTCGAGAACGACCTTGCAACCGTGCAGTCCGAGGGAGCCAACGTGTTCTCGTCGGGCGCCTCCGTCGCCGCCTCGTACGTCAACCGCTACGCCCCGTCCATGGCGCCCACCCGCAAGGGCGGCCGCATATCGCCCACGTCATCCATCATCAGCGGCATCGCCCCGCGCAGCGCATACGACGGAGAGCCGCCGCCCGCCGCGTCAGGGTCCGGCATCTTACACATGATCACCGCCCAGCGCGATCGCTTCAAGCAGCGCATGAGCCAGCTCGAGGCCGAGCTGTCCGAGAACCACAAGACCGTGTCCAAGCTCCGCCAAGAGATCACACAGCTTCAGGAAGACAACCTCAAGCTCTACGAAAAGACACGCTACGTCTCGGCCTATAATCGCGGCGGAGGCGGACCCGCAGCCTCGACCTCGTCGTCTGCTTCCGTATACGCCTCCAACAACGCGAATCCTAGCATCGGCGGCGCCGGCTTTGATCGCTACCGCAAGGCGTACGAATCCAACCTCTCGCCGTTTGCCGCATGGCGGGGCCAGGAGTCGGCCAGGGCGTATCGCCGCATGAGCCTGCCAGAGCGCGTCGTGTACTCGGTCGCGCGGACCGTGTTTTCGAGCCGCACCAGCAGAAACGTTTTCGCCGCCTACTGCGTCGCGCTCCATCTGCTCGTATTCATGGCCTTGTACTGGATGGGATCGTGCGATCTGGAGACGGGCCATGCCATCGGCAGCGCGTCCGCCGCTGGGGCAGCAGCCATGGCCAAGGTGGCCGCCGCCAGGAGGATTAAGAACTGAATTATACACTGTCATGTCTGCATCTGTCGTAAAGCGTGCTTACTTTAGCTGGCTATATAATGTCCCAATGAATCCTCGAGACAACGTTTACCAAGCCCGGCTGCGGCCATCCACATCCACAGCAGAAAAGGAAGCTCCTCTTGGGCATGGTCTATTCATTCCTTGACAGAGTGGCATATACATACTATATATATTGGTTGTACGGTTCCGCGCTCGTAATACGTTGCGCCTTGAGCCGTTTCCTAGAATACTATATCCAATACGGAGCTCAGAAATCGTCTCGTCTCTCTGCATCAAAGCAAACATAATCCACTCTTCCCACATCTCTGGTTTCCAAATACATCACTCCACATGGGCTTCATTTCTACCATTTGATTTCCAAACAACTCGCAAGCACACATGAAAAGAACAAGGCTGGCTTGGGTCCCAACAGAATGCATGGCTATGTGCTACGTCTTGGTCATAGGAAACAAAACACAAGCTCATGCACTGCGATATCTTCAAGGAACGAGAATCCATCGTTTTTTATGGCCGTCCGGTATTTATCCCTTTTGAAATTGTTGCTGGCTTCATCGTATCGGCTGCGTCCCTGTCCGACGACACCCAAAAATCCACACACAAGTCTAAAATTCCAGGCCCCTCTTTTCAATCCACTGCACACACGAGCAAAGGTAAGTAAAAACAAATCACAGGCCAAGGGGTCCCGATCACGAGTCGAGAACGTCAAGAGTCTCTTCGGTGGGCAGCGCGGGCGTCTCCCTGATCGGCGCGTCCTCGCCCTTCTCCCATGCGACGCCAGGCCCCGTGTAGCCGGGCTGCTGGATGGTCTGGGCGGCGTTCACGTTACCACCCTTGACGGGGGTCGGGGCTATCACCCCTCCGTAGTTCTGTTGCTGGTAATGAGCAGGTGCTTCTCGACTGGGCATGTCGGACCCAAACGGCAACGCGCGCGAGGGTATCTCGCGAGGACTCACAATGCCGCCGTTCTGGGCGCTGAGCTTGCGCATGAGCTCATCGCCCTGCGAGGCCAACTTCTCGAGCTGGGCAACCGGGTCCTGTTTTTTTTCGCCAGCCTGTTAGCTCGAGGCCTCGGATCGCCGGGCGGGGCATACTGCCCATCAACTTACCCATTCAGACTGGGCAGGGACGCCTTGGGCGGCTGGGAGCCGAGAGTCGTCGGCGTCGGCGATGGCTGGATCATCACCACCCCAGAACTTTGGTCGGCGGATCGGGGCGGGAGTGACTGGCAGGCTGGGCCTGTCGGGGAAGTCCGTCAAGCGCATGCCGCGCAGCCGTAGCGGAGGCGCGGCCGCGTCAACGTCGTCGTCATCGTCAGCCTCGCCTCCGGCTCCGGCCAGCCGCTGTTCGCCAATGGGGCTGTTGCCTCCCTTGCCATTACCGCGGAGACCCGTGACGTAACGGTCGATTTCAGGAACGTCATCCCACGCGTTGGTGCGGGTGTAGTTTGTCCACACGTTGGAATGAGGTCCCATGGTTGGGGTGGTGGGCGTCTCCGGCTCAGCCTTCGAGACTGGGGATCCTGTCACATAACGTTGCTCAGCTTGGAGAGCCCCAATTCTGCGCCGGGAACCAGACCTGCTGCGCTCACCAGGTACGCTCGTGGTTGTAGCCGTGGTCGGGGTTGCCGGCTCGGCATCGCTCTCGGTGGGCAGAGCCTGAGTCTTGATGGGTCTCGGGGTCTGTGTTCCTGCTTCATCCGTGAATAGTCTCGACGGCTTGGGCTGCTGCGCCTCCCATGGGAAGATCTGCTTGGGTGCCTCCTGGTGGGGGACGTTATACCACAGATTCCTGGGAGGGGCCGGGTACCTTGGGGCAACGAATTGCGAGAAGTCGTTCGACATGTTGTAGTGGTGCCTCGGGAGGTTCCATGCTTCGCCGTGGGAGTGGCGAGGGGGAGCGAACCTGGAAGCCAAGGGCCAGTCAGAATCACTGTAGAAGTACATGGGCAAAGCATATTTGGGGGTCGTTTGGACTCACTTCTTGGCATCCCATGTGTGCTGGAATGGAACCCCCGTCTCTTGGAAACCTTGTACCTGCTCTTCACGGGCCTCAGCCTGTGTTCCTTTATCTTCAAAATCATCATGGGGGGTTATGGGGGTGGTAGTAGTGGTAGTGGCAGTGGTGGTGATGGCAGAGTCTTGGTGGTAGTAGGTGTGATCCGGCTCGGCGTGTTGCGCACAAGCGGGTTGCGCCTCGAGAGTCGGGCCATAATATCCATCATGGCCATCATTGTGTTGCTCACCGTTCGAGCCGGACGGCTTGTATTCACCCCTGACAAAGTACTTGACGAGGCGGATGTTGACCGGTGCGCCGGTCTGCGACGTGGCCGTTGTGGTCTCTGTGATTTCCTACATCGGGTGTCAGACGTTGGTAACGGGACTTGGTGCCAACCAATATATATATTTGGAGTCATGCCCACCTTGGCAGCATAGTGACGGTCGTAGACGGACCACCACTTGTTGAAAAGCTCGGTGTAAGCGTTGGAGGAACCGACGGAGCGTCCCGTGGCCCAAGGCTTCTCAGGGCCGATGAAGTGCACCAGGGATATGTTGTTCTTGAAGTGCTCATAGGCAGGGACGTATTGGTAGTGGGCCGAAGGGGTGACGTTGTAAGTGAAGCTGATGCGGTTGTAACTATCCGCAAAGTGCAAGTTCAACAGGCCCTGGTCAGCGCCGTCGAAGGAGATGCCCTCGTTGGCCTTGGCCAACAACTCGCCGTGGTCTTTTTCGTTGGGGGTAAGGACCATGACACCAGTGTTGAAGAGGTCGGGCCAGCCGATATCGGGAGCAGCAGAGAAGGCAGCCTCCAGAGCGAACAGTTCCTCGGGAGCACGGAGGGCAACGACATCAGCATCGATGTATACAATCTTTGAAAACTGGGTCTGCTTCCAGAGCTGGATCTTGGTAAAGGCCGAGTGCAGATCGGGACGACCCATGAGGTGAAGGTTTTCTGAGGAACTCTCGTTGCGGATGCGCTCAACGGGAAGGACATAGTCATATACGTTCTATGAAGAAAGCCATACTTTGATTAGCCCGTAGTCTGAGATGGTGTTGGAGTATACATGTATGTACGCACCCTGAGCTCAGTGATGACCTCGGGGGAGACGGAATCCTCAGTCACGAGAACGGCAAGCTTCCTCGTAGCCCCGACATCGCGAAGGGAATGTGCTAGGATTAGACAACCTTGACGTGGTCTTGTCAGTAGCTGTCCGGATAATAGGCATGACAAAAGAATGAAGGGCAGCATACCAGGAAGGTAGGAGTCGGAGAGCAACAACTATACACGAGAGAGAATTATCAAGTCAGCATCCAAATTCAATCATGGCAGACACGGCTTCACATCAATCGGCAAAGGTCCGGGGCGGCCGGCCAGAGGTCCCTTGATCCAAGAGCACGCACGCGGCCTCGGCCACCAAACGCAGATGACGATATGACAAACACGACCGAGATTGTTGGCGGCGAAAGCTTCTGAAGGTCATCTGTTGCTCACCGTTGCGTAGACCTGTTCAGCCATCGTCGTGAAGGCGTTGACAAGTGTACCGGAGTGTCGAAAGTTGAGTAGAGTGTGGGAGCTAAGACGAAGCTAAATTCTATGTAGATATTCTCGATAGAACTGAGGCACGTCGGCCAAAAAAACAAGAAAAGAGTCGAGCGTGGGACCTTCAGGACGAGAGGAAACGGTTCGTTAGAGAGTGAGATATAGGCGGGGGCAAGATATTTTGTATTTGAAGATAGTAAGGAGGGAGCAAGAAGGAGGAGATATTGAATCAGCTAGGAGGGGAAATGGATTGGTTTTATCTGGTGCGGATCAGAGAATAGGTGGGTGTATGCACAGTAGCAGTTAGGCAGGTAGCATTCGATCTTTGGCCTTGCAATGGTGGGGGTATTATTCGTGGTTTTGGCCAGGCGGGGTGAATACAAGAACTGGGAAAGTGGGCCAGGACGCCTCCTACGTGGTACGTACTGTCTGAGGAGGCGATAAGAGGCGAAAAAAAAAGAAAAGGCTGCAACATGTCAGTGTGAGTGTGAGTTGTGAGATGCGTACTTATGCGTTGTGTTGTAGTAAGTACTATGCCTATCCATACAGGAGCCAATCGGTTTGGCAACATCTATGCTCGAACCTTGGTCTGGATGCTGGACTTTGATGTCAAGGCCAATTCAAAAGGATTCATACCTTGATAACTACCCAGTACGTACTGATACGACGGTGGTGTACGTCCGTCCGCTACCTAAAGTTCCAACCTTGTCTTTCTTGGGTGGCGGCCTTAACCCCAACGGCTAACGATGGGCGTTGCTTGTTGATCAAATGGCGTGCAGGCTGCGTGCACGAGTGGGTGCCATCGGCAACGACTGCTGGCATGTGTCGAACCTCTTGGGGTTTTAACGAGCCCAAGATCGGCCTGGGTTGCTGCGGATACGGGCGTTCTTACGTCTACTGCCCAGTATGCTGGCCCGATTTCCATTTCCATGGGAACCTGACCGAACTCGTCAGTTCCCGTGATGTGTACGATGTCATTGGTGTAATGGCTACCAAAGGAAAGGAAAGAAGGACGCAGGAAATATCAGGTAGGCACACAGTAACAACGTAAGGGTTACCTACATATATAAGTACATTGATAGCACTATAGTTTGGGAAATAAGGACAGAGGGGGCGACTTCCGCATTCCATCGGTGCATAGAATGAGTAACAGAAAAGGAAAGAACGAACAAGAAAAGGATGAGTGAAAATCCTGCCCGCTGATTCTGTATTATTCCGTATTCCACCACCCAAACATACGGTGCGGATAGCCTCACTATTCGAATCACCTACTATCAAACCCATGCCCATGCCGCCCTGCCCGCTCCCGGGAGCTGCATCTTTCTGGAGCCCCCTCCGAGGCGTCTGTCTCCTTTTGCCCCTCAGCACTTCTGCGGCCTCTGCGCCCCTGCCCCTCCAGCTCCTCGCTCGCTCATGTCTCAACAGGTGGTAAAATGGTTATCCTGCTTGTCATTGACGTGCGTGCGTGTGCCCATGGTAATAGACCACGGTCTATCGCACTGCTGTGCGTACCACAGCAGGCCCAAATGCAGAATGCACGCCGGTAAGTCTGGGTGCCTCCCAAACACAGCAGACTTTGCCATCGTCTTTTATCTGAGTGGCCGATGCCGACGACCAAGATTGTCAGACCCGGTGGAAAGTTCCCCGATGCGTTGGACCATGCCGCCGCTCTGAATGGACGGCCAGGCGGGTGGCTTGTGGACCTCACATGAAGCAATGGTCATGAGCGTCGTTCTCTCTCTCTCTCTCTCTTTTCTTTCTTGCCACTTGGCTAATGGCCCGTCTTCTTCATCTTTCACTCGTCTTGTCTTATCTGGGACCATCCCAGATCAATTGCTAGCACAGCCTAGTCTATCCGTAGTCTCCTCGCGCTTGGCCAACCTTTTTGTGACCTCATGCGACCATCGCCAGCTGACGGCAAAAGAGGGGCTGGCAGGAATGCAGCACGCTGGCGCACATTACGCCGAGGATGATTTTGGGCCGCCTTGGACAAGCATCTCGTCTACCAGCATGCATGCGAGTCCGGACGCTCGCTCGTTCGCCTCCGCCCGCCCACTCATGATGGACGGCCGTAGATCTGCTGCTCGAGGCGTGATGGGGGGATGGGAACATCTCCGGCTGGCGGACGGATAGTGTGTACGCGACCGACCTCTTTTTTTCCTTTTCTTCTTTTCTACTTCTCCTTTTCTTCTTGTGCTAATCGTGTCCCGTTAGCTCCTTGACCGATTTCCTCAGCCGCCACTGACGCCAATGGTGGCGGCATTGGCGAGTCTCGGATCCGACATCTCGTGCCACCACTATCATCTCAATTCTGATTTCCAAGGCATCCATGTATGCGTACATGTTTCCTTGCTTTAATCAACTACTCGCACGATCGCAAGGGCGACATAATGTTATCGTACGCACATGCAGCTTTCGCATGTGAGCTCACGGGAACAGAGTATGAGCCGCCGCAAACCTGCACTGCGCTGTTTTCGAGGAGCAAGGCATTGATCTCAACTTGTCTCAACTCACCACGATAGAGTTGCCCCTCTTTGAAGAAGGGTGGGTGGGCATAGTCTGGGTTCGGCCACGCCAGAACCCCGCCCTCCCTCGGCCAAATTC
Organism: Tympanopsis confertula; assembly: GCA_026745395.1. Classification (NCBI taxonomy): domain Eukaryota; kingdom Fungi; phylum Ascomycota; class Sordariomycetes; order Coronophorales; family Scortechiniaceae; genus Tympanopsis; species Tympanopsis confertula. Next base: position 97,203 of record JAOYNU010101902.1, on the reverse strand, counting down.
GTGATACCTCATCCCAAGATCCTGCAAAAAAGGACCACTCGCGATACTCGATGCTATCAAACATGGTCGGCTCTGTTCGGAAGCTCGACTCACCCTACTTTTGGCAATTTGGGTTGAGGATGATTCCGCTGCAATGCACTGATACCTAACACGACCACCGAGGATGAGAAGACGACATCAGGAGAGGAGCTAGTTGCCTAGTCCGATGCGGCCTCGGTGTCGTGGGAGGGGAACGACGCACGATGCACTGTTCCGACCCTTTAGAACTTACTTTTAGTTTGCCAATCCCGAACACATATACGGCTGCCCCGCTCGCGCTTTTTACCGGTCCCATCCGAAGCGATCCTGCCCCTCATCCCTTTCGCCTTTCGCGAGCCCGGCTGGGCTGGGTTTGACCTTGAACTGGATTGTTCACGTGATCAGACGGGGTGAGACCGTTGTCAAAGAATGCTTCCCGGCTCTTCTGAAGTGGTTGTGCTGGCCTGCTTAGCAGATTCCGCCGGTGGCCAGAAAATCAAGCACGTTAAAATCTGCTGGAAGGGTAAATGCCCACAACAGCCCAATTCTGAATGTGACTGACGTCTGAGCCTGTACCCTCTAGGATCACCCCTCGTTGCAGCAGTTAGCCGTAATATCGTCGTAACTTCTCTTCTACTGGCCGTCCGGCCATACCTTTGAAGGGTCAACGTGTCTGCCCGAACAGCCGTGAAACCTGAGATGAGAAGGCCGCCGCACCTGCCCCACGGCAGTGTGCTTTTATTTACTTCCAAGAGGAGCTGCCCAAGCAGTCGTCTATCCTTTGGGTTGGCAAACGGCATTGGTCACTGCAACTTTGCCTTGTACACATAGATGGGTGTGATCAGGCCCCCAGCATGACCATCACCGGTAGTTGCCTCCTGATCTTGATAACCGGACCGCCCTACCTTGGGTTTGCTCTCTAATCAGTGAGGAAGGAATTGGCAGCAAACGGAAGCTTGAGCGACCATGCCCCGGCTGGCTGGCAACAAAGCGCCCTGATAACGTGTTCCGATGAAGTAATCGGAAATCAGATGGCCGGCTCGAATGATTTACCCTTGCTTCAGTTTCACGTCTCAGGCCTGGCCAACCAGCCGGACTGTTGGCATTTGTGACGCTGGCCCCGGTAATTTTCCTTCTCTCGAGCGAGTGTCACCCTATCATCCTCGACTATTACGAAAGCGCCAAGACACATGTACGAGGAAACTTGCGGGGAACATACAGTGTCCAGGAGAATATTCTCGTGATAGGCTTCTTGTCCTTTAACCGAGCAGGCATTCGATTCCAGAATAGAAATTCTACTGCACTACCCACATATTTCGGCCTCCAGGTACCCATTTCCTCGTCCTAAGCCACAAACAACCACTTTGTCAACTCCCACCCTTGCTTCTTCCGAATTCGAATCCCAAGCCCCTCGCCGTTGTTTACCGGCTTCGCTGCCACTTGAGCGAAAGTGCATCCTTGTACGGCGGGCAGTTTCATCTCGGTGGCATCATCAAGTGGTAGAACGTCAAACCCCAGCAAAAGAGCCACCACAAAGCCCAGATTCTCGGCCAAAGCAAAATGCCGCCCTGGGCACAGATGACGCCCGCCACCAAACGGAGCGAAAGCTGCCCGTTTTGCCTTTTCAGCTTCGCCGTCCTTTTCGAGGAATCTTTCCGGGTCAAATTCAAGCACGTTCTCGCCCCACACGCTCTTTAAATTGTGAGTCACCACGCCCGGCATTTGCACATTGATACCTTTCTTCAAGAGATACGAGTCCCCTTTTCCATCCGAAAGGACAGTATCCTCCACTACCCTGCGGTTACCGACGTTCTGATTGGAGATGCGAATGGCCTCGCGGTAGCAGCTGACCAGCAGCGGGCATTCCGCCTCCAGCGTCTTGATGTTGACGGTAACCTCGTTGTTTGCGCCGTGCTGTGCCACTGGCAGTGCCTCGTCCCTCAGACGCGAAACGAGATCGGGTCGGGAGAATATATGCGCCACGAACCAGTAGAGCGTTGGGATGGTATTGGCCGTGGCGACGTGCAGCATGGCGATCTCGAACGTTCCAACTTCGTATTGTGATATGGCGTAGCTGCGCAGCGTTTCTGCTCGAGTCTTGATAACCTGAGCTACATCGTCATGCCGGTCGTTGTTGGCGGTATAATACACTCTTAGCGCGTCCTGCACCCGCTGCCTCGCTTTGTAGGGCACTGATGCTGTGACCGAGGGGAAGATATTGGCCATCAGCATGGTCAAGCCACCTTCAAAAGCCCTAAAACGTTGTCAGTGGCTTCGATCATGCAATCTGGTCGGCGTGGCGGTTGGGACGTGGCTCACCAAATATCCTTCAACAAGCTGGGTCTCCCCCTGAACGGGTTTTCCAGCCCGTACAGGGCCTCGGTGGTCGCTTCGGTCATCAAATCACGACACCAGAGGTAGAGGTTTGGGATCTTTTCGGATTCACCGTCATTGCTAATCTCACGGAGCCTGCCTGAGATCCAGTTCAGCGCATTGGCGTTCATCTGATGCAAATGCTGACCGGCCATTGCAGGACGCAAGTTGGCGAAGAAATCAGGCACAAGGTTGGTCTCTTTGACAATCTTTTCTGATTCATCCGAGATTCCCACCTCCCTTTTCGCAAACTCTGACGCGAACTGCTCAAACCTCAGATTCTTGTTGCGATACGCTGCTTGGATCAATTGAGGGTCGAAAATGGCGTAGAGCTTCCCTCCGAGGATGGGTAGAGTGGCAATTGGTAGCCTCGATTCGTCACTGACGGTTGCGCGTCAGTCGTGGCATAGGGGCCTGGGCGTGTACGTACGTACGGCTCTTGGACTTACTAGAGCATCTTGAGGTAGCCGGTCTGGTACCTGATGAGACCGATGAGATGGCCGATGATGGGGATGGTCGGTTTCAGCAAAGAAGGCTCGCGGCTGTCGACGTGTGAAGACGATACTTTGTGGAATAGGAATGCCGTGACGAGCAAACCTGCTGCGACAAGATAGGTGGCCATTGATTGTCTGCCGTCGTTGTTCAGGTTGGCAAGGAAACCTCTGGTCAGGTTCTCGGCCATGATGTCGGTCAGAGAGGGGATGGAGTTGTACGGATGTCGCGGAGAATCCGGTAGAGGAGAGGCCCCCTTATTTATACCGATCCTATCCTATCACGAACACCCCAATCCGGAAGCTCGTATCAAGCGCAGTCTGCCCGCATAAGGATCAAATGGTCTGTTGGAGACCACGTGACTCGCCATATAATGATTACTAGGTTCAGCATATTAATTATAAATCACGTATCAGATCCTGGAAATCCATACCTACTGAGGTTCTAGCATATTTTTTGTACCATGTCAGCTGTGCCATAGTAGCCAGTACACTTTACTGTATATAAATCACGTATATCAGATCCTGGAAATCCATACCCCCCTACGATTAGATCCCCAGTTAAATCACCCTGAGGGGTACAAAAATTACCCTTGCACCTCAGATAGATCCCTAGTTAAATCACCCTCAGGGGTACAAAATTACCTTGCACCTCAGTATGGCCAAGGAATTATACATACATATATGTAAGTTACAACAAGAGCACGTTCTCAAAGAGTATTTGGGAAGCAATTCTTGCGGAGCTCTCGACGATGCATAAACAATTAAAGATCAGCATCGTAGTTATCTGGACGGACTGGCAGCCTTCTGCGGTAAACCGGTATCTATGCCATGGACAAGTAGCTGCCATACGCGGACCATTCCAGCGGCCACTTTTCTATATAACTGCAATGCCTCCTGGAGTAATCAGGAGCATATACAACGAGCTTGGCCCAACTTTCGTTCAACTTATTCTCGACAGACCCACTTTAATAAGCGGTGAGCATTCTGCCACTGAGCACAAAATCTTCACCATTCCAAGCAAAACACAAGCAAACAGCAACAAGTCGCGAATATTGTAGCAAAATGGAACGAGCTCGCGGGCGAAGAAATCGGAATGGGCCGAAGCGGCAACGAAAGAACTTTTCGAATAGTTCGTCTCCTGGACCGCCAGCCAAGAAGGCCGCGACAGAGGAAGAAGTAGAAGAGGAAGAGCAGCAAGAACAACAACAAGAAGAGGCCCTTGTTCGGCTTCCGCATGTGGCGATTCCGCCACTATCAGAGGCTGTCCCGGAGGATACGCCCAGATTCGCCGAGCTGCAAGGCAAAGGCCTGGTCGACTCGACAATTCTCCAGACCATCACTCAAGATCTCGGGTTCGATCACATGATGCCGGTGCAGGCTGCAACGATTCACGAGCTCCTGCCCCCTCGCCGCAGCGATTGCTTGGTGCAGGCCAAGACGGGAACCGGCAAGACAATCGCATTCCTTCTTCCGGCCATCCAGACCATGATCAACAAGAGAGGCGGCGGCGGCTCGGGCATATCCCTCCTGGTGATCTCTCCGACGAGAGAACTGGCCATGCAGATCGCCAAAGAAGGCCAGAATCTGCTGCAGCGACTGCCGCGGTACAAGGTGCGCATCGCCATCGGGGGCACCAACAAGGAAAAGGAAGAGAGCCAGATACTGTCTGGCTGCGACGTTTTGATCGCGACGCCGGGGCGGCTGTACGACCACATGTCAAACGACGGTGTGATGGACGCGCTGGGACAGCTGGACACTCTTGTGCTCGACGAGGCCGACCGGCTGCTGGACATGGGCTTCATGAACGCGCTCAGGGATATCATCAAGTGCCTGCCGGACAAGGAGGCGACGGGCAGACAAGGCATGCTGTTCTCGGCCACGATTGCGCCGCACGTCGAGCAGGTGGCGGGGCTTGTTCTGTCTCGTGGCTACAAGTTCATCACGACGATCCCGGCCGGGGAATCCAACACGCACGAGCGTGTCCCGCAGCACCTGATCAAGGTGGACACGTTTTCGTCGGTGGCCGCGGCCCTGGTCGGCTCGATCCGGCAAGAGGCGGCACGCGTGGGCGGGCAGGCCTTCAAGGCCATCGCGTTTGCGCCCACGGCGGCGCTCGCGGATTTCTACGGGCACGTGCTCTCCAACACGGCGGGCATGCCCCGGGTCGACGTTCTCCACTCGCGGCTCTCGCAAAACAGGCGCACGAGCATGACCAGCAGGTACCGCGAGTCGAGGAGCGGCATCCTGGTCGCGACAGACGTGATCGCGCGGGGGATGGACTTTCCAGGCGTCACCACCGTTTTCCAGGTTGGCATCCCGGCCGACAAGGAATCCTACATCCACCGGCTGGGCCGGACGGCGCGGGCCGGTGCGGATGGGCGCGGCATCTTGATCGTGACCGAAGCAGAGGACTTTTTCCCGAGGTGGACGCTCAAGGAGATTGCGTTGGAGCCGGCCAAGGCCGATGGCTCGTCGGCAGCCCGAGTCCTCGAGATCGCCACCCAGATGGACGACTCGCAAAAGGCCAAGATCTACCAGGCATGGCTCGGCTACTACAAGGGCTTCATGAAGCCCCTGGGGTGGGAGAGCGGGGATCTTGTTATGCAGGCAAACGTGTTTGCGAGGGACGGGCTGGGCTGCCCGGAGACGCCGGGCATACAAAAGTCGACGGTTGCGAAGATGGGGCTGAGGGGCACCAGGGGTCTGGTCGTCGTGCCGGACGCGCCGAGGACGCGTCGAGATGGAGGCGGCCAAGGGCGAAGTGCCGGAGCGGGTGGAAGGAGCAGTTAGATGTTAGACAATATCGAGTGCTTGGCAGCTTTGTACAAGACTTGTGCCAAATCAAGCAATCTCTGAAGTGGTCAGTATGTGCTTGTCACGCTCGAGACCGGTTCAGAGCCAGTTTGGGCCTCTCTGCAAGGAATCGAATCTTTCTGCTTGATGCTCCAACGTCTTGGTTGTCACGTGCTGACTTGACGCCATCGCCTACATCTATCTATCTATCTGTCTTCTAATAGCTATAAGCAGCCAGATGGACCGCGACATGGACGTGCCGACAAGCAGCCCCCTCCCCCCCACGACCGACAATGTCATCCTCATCGTGCCGTCTGCGCTCACCCCCGGCTCGTTCATCGTGTGCAGTCTCGCCGAGAACGCTCCCCCCCCTCGTGCGGATGGCTCGGACGCCTCCTCCTCCTCTCCCTACCAGCTCAAAACCCACACCGCCGCCGCCGACGACATCCCGCCAGACCTGCTCAAGCGCTTCTTCCTCGAGACCACATGGCCGCACCTGCACGGCGGCGCCATCGACGTCATCATCTCGACCGGCTCGGGCGCCGGCCACGCGCTGCCGTTCTGGACCGACGTCCTCGAGCCGCTGCTGGCCCTGGTCGAGGCGAACACGGCCTCCCAAGCAAAGGACCACCACCACCACCACCGCATCGTCGTCACTCAGGATGCGCACACGGTGCGGTCCTTCTCGCACGTCAAGTGGCGCGACGCCGCCGCCGCCGCCGCGTCCCCGCCGCAGACCATCATCGTGCTCAGCGGCGACGGCGGCATCGCCGACCTCCTCAACGGCACCGACGGACGCCCGCCCGCGTGCGCGGTCCCGCCAACGCTGGCCGTGATCCCGCTCGGCACGGCCAACGCGCTCTTCCACTCGCTGCACAAGCCCCTGTACGCAGCCGGCGAGGCGTCGTCGTCGTCGTCGTCGTCTCTGGTGCTCGCCCTGCGCACGCTGTTTGCCGGCAAGGAGGCCGCACTGCCCGTGTTCAGGGCGTCCTTTTCCAGCGGCGCCAGGCTCGTGCACGGCGACTCGCTGGGGCGCCGCGTGGACGGGCTCACGGGCGCCGTCGTGGCCAGCTACGGGCTGCACGCGAGCATCATCTGGGAAAGCGACACGCCCGAATACAGGCAGTACGGGTCTCGCCGGTTCGGCATGGTTGCGGGCGAGCTGCTGCGCCAGAACCACGCCTACAAGGCGCGGGTCGACGTGGCAGTTTCCTCCTCCTCCTCCTCCACGACGCCCCAGAGCGACACCAACGAGCACGGCTACGTTCTCGCGACGCTGGTGTCGAATCTCGAGCGCACCTTTGCCATATCGCCTGCCAGCAGGCCCCTCGACGGCCGGCTGCGGCTGGTCAGGTTCGGTGCCGTGGACGCCGACAAGACCATGGAAATCATGATGGCGGCGTACCAGGAGGGCGCGCACGTGGACATGCGGTGGCCAGGCAGGCCGGACGGCGCCGACGACGGCGTCGGCTACGACGAGGTCGACGAGGTCAAGGTCACGATACTGGAGGAGGACGCCAGGTGGCGCAAGGTGTGCGTGGACGGGACCGTGGTGGAAATTCCCACAGGCGGCTCCATGACTGTGCGGCTGGCAGAGACGTGGCCGTTCAAGGTGCTGGTGGATGAGAGCGTGCTGCGGGCAGGCAGCATTCCCTTTGTTCGTGAAAAGACTCGATTCAAATAGATACTATATACAGTCTACTATACACAGTCCCTTGGTTGTACCTTTGGCGATCGTTTCACGTGTCTCCCTCTATCGGGTTTCTCATATCCTATACTCGGACTCGAATACGCTCGAATCTCAAATACTGGACTATCCACCAAGATATAGACTCTGACATGAACGATCGCCAAAGGTGCTGTATGTCCATCATTGCACGTCTCCTCACTTGTACATGCATATATATACGTATGCTCCAGCACTACCAATATATATATACATATATATATATACATATATATACGACTCGACTTGTCTTGCACCTCTGGCAAATCACCAGTTCCACGGCAGCCATGCAGCAACCCATCAGCAGCCACACTTTAACCAAGAGGCGAGACATTCGAGGAACTGGAATGCAGCCCATGTGTCCGTCTCATGTCCTCGTCCTTGTCACGGTCGATATTGCCGCTGCTGTCTCTGCAACCGCCTCGACTGCCGCTGCCGTGACCAGGTCAACTTGCCGTCACGTCGCACTGCAACCACGTTGTCGTCACACTCGGCCGACACCTTTCTTGTCCTGTCCTGCCTGTCCTGTCCTGTCCTGTCCTGTCCTGTCCTGTCCTGTCCTGTCCTGTCCTGCCTGTCCTTGTCCTATCCTATCCTGTCTTGTCCTTGTTGCTCTCCTCCAACAAGCACTCGTACTCAACCCCTGGCTCTTGAATCGTCCGGCAAAAGCACTACTTTGGCAGGCTGTCGTCAACGTCTCTGGCCGTCAAGACAAAAATCTGATAGAACGGCCGTGGCACGTCGCACGTGTCCCTGCTGCCGCCCCACAACACACACAAGACATGTACGTCGCCGGCCATGGGCAGGTATATATATATATAATGTATGTCGGCAGGCAGGTAGGTAATCTCAATCCATCCGCAGGCTGTTGCCCGGCAAGTCGACAGCCGGGACGCCGTGGCGGATTCCCGTCGACATGGAGCTGGTGCCGGTGCTGGCGCCCTTGGGTCTGTGGACAGCATTGTTTGCCGCCATGGCCTCGTCTGGCCAGAGAGGACCTTTGTGGTGCGCACATCGATCTGCCTGCCTACTTCATGGTGCCCAGAAACAGTGTCTTGGTCTTGTGGCCCATCTTGTCCTCGACCCAATCTCCGGCATCTTTCACGAGCATGAAACAGTCAATCACGTCTGGCGCAACACTGTTTCTCTCTCTCTCTATCTCTCTCTCTCTCTCTCTCTCTCTCTCTCTCTCTCTCTCTCTCTCTCTCTCTTCCCTTCTTCTTCCCTTCTTCTTTCGTCTTTCACAAATCATGTTGGATTACCGTTAGTCTGGTATGCTAGGTATCTCTTTAGTACAGGGGGTTAAAAAAAGAAAAAATACAAAACGAAAACTCATAAACGCGTTACAGGCAGACCCAGGTCTTTCAGGTCTGCCAGGCCTGCCAAGTCTGCCTGGTCTGCCTGGGGCAATGCGATGCAGTACAACATGGACAGAGAATAAAAGATGATGGCGACGGTAGACCAAATCCAGTTGCAGTTATCCAGTCCAGCATATTGGAAACCGGCAAAATTATAGGCCAGATGCCTCCTCTAAACGGCATCTCGTTCTCAGAGTCCGAGATGCTTCTCCTCGTGCTCGACGGCGGCCTTGTCGGCATGCGCATGGCCGGTGCGGGCGGCAAAGGTGGTGGTGGGGACCCAGCCGACCGACTTGCGCGGCGTCACCTCCTCCAGCATCTGGTCGACCTGCTCAAGCGACAGGCCCTTCATCTCGGGGACGAGGAAGTAGGCAAATGTCAGGCTGAGGCAGCAGAGGGAGCCCCAGATGAAGAAGACCTTGGCGCCGAGGTTGGCCTCGTGCGCCTCCTTGCCTACCATGTAGGGGGTGACGGTGGCGATGATGCAGTTCCAGAACCAGTTGGATGCCGTCGAGATGCCGACACCGCGCGAGCGGATGGGGAGCGGGAACGCCTCGCCGACAATGACCCAGGCGGCGGGGCCCCAGGTGGTGGCGAAGAAGGCAATGTTGAGGCAGATGAAGGCGATCATGGCCTTGACGGCGGCGTCGTTGTGGGCGCTCTCGCGGCCGGCCGTCACGCCAATGATGGCGACGATGAACTGCATGACGATCATGCCGGCGGCGCCCGTGAGGAGCAGGGCGCGGCGACCAAACTTCTCAATGGTGAAGAAGGCGATGGGGGTGGAGCACACGTTGACGAGGGTGGTGATGAGCGAGATCAGGAACGGGTTCGAGATTGTGCCGAGCTGCTGGAAGAAGGTGGTGCCAAAGTAAAAGATGAAGTTGATGCCGGTGAGCTGCTGCATCATCTGCAAGCCGGTGCCGAGGATGGTGCGGCGCAGGTTGCTGTTGCCCCTCCAGGGCGAGCCCTTGAAGCAGGCGAGCCAGGAGCCGACGTAGCTGGTGTGCGGGATGGCATGCTGCTCGTACTCGTGGTTTGCGATGATCTCGGCGAGCTCGAGCTTGATGTAGTCCGAGTCGATGGGCTGGCCGCGGACGCGAGCGAGGGCTTTGGCGGCATCGTCGATTCTTCCTTTTTTGACCAAGTATCGGGGAGACTCGGCTGGGATATTATCAGCGGGTTGTATGGGAGTGTATAGGAGAGTGTATAGAAGAGTGTATAGGAGAGTATAGGGGAGTATAGGAGAGTATAGGAGAGTATAGGAGAGTATATAGGAGAGTATATAGGAGTATATAGGAGAGTATAGGAGAGTATAGGAGAGTATAGGAGAGTATAGGAGAGTATAGGAGAGTATAGGAGTATATAGGAGAATATATATAGGTAAGTGGGTATATATATAACTATATATATATATATGTGTGTGTGTAAACTCACGTAGTAGAAAAAGGCCAAAGGCCAGGATGATAGCCCAGGCAAACTGGACACCAATGGGAATGCGGTACGAGCCGCTGTCGTTGCGGTTCTGGGTGGCGTAGACGACGCAGTTGGCAATCAGGATGCCAATGGTGATGCAAAACTGGTAGCCCGACACGAGGGCGCCGCGGATCTTTTTGGGGGCGATCTCGGACATGTAGAGGATGATGATGGCGGAGATGAAGCCGACGCCGAGGCCGGCAATGAGGCGGCCAAAGACAAAGAGCACCTCCTGGTCCCAGGTGGCGATCTGGAGCACGCAGCCGATGCTGAAGACCAAGCAGCCGATGATGATGGTGAGGCGGCGGCCGATGAAGTCGGCAATGTCGCCGGCGAGGAGGGCGCCGAAGAAGGTGCCGCACGACAGGATCGAGGTCATGAGCGACTTTGTGGACGCGTTGAGGGAGAAGTGGTCCTTGTCGACGCCGACGGGCGACATGGTGGCGTAGTCGTACTGGTAGCCGGTGAAGTTTTCGATGAAGAAGGGCATGCCCAGCACGCCGTTCATCCAGCCCGTGTCATAGCCGAAGAAGATGCCGCCAAACGCGGCGAAGGCGCAGATGAGGTAGGCCTTGAAGGTGACGGGGGCCTCGACGCGCGAGACGTCGGCAGTTCCCTCCATGATGGTTATGTATATGTTTTTGGTTTTTGGCGTCCTCTTCTTTTTTCCTGGGGGCAACTTGTGCAGATAATCTGATGGATGTATGTGCCGATTGGATGGAAGGGGGCACGGATAGAGGGAGGGAGAGGGAGGGAGAGGGAGGGAGAGGGAGGGAGAGAGGAGAGAGGAGGAGGGAGAGATGGAGATGGAGAGGGATAAAGAGATGGAGGGATGTGGAGATAGAGGGAAAGAGGGATGGAGAGATAGACAAGGTAGGAAGGTACGAAGTACGAAGTAGGAAGTAGAAAGTAGAAATGAGGGGGCCGAGCTCTCCCAGTGAATAAAGGGCTTGACGTCGCACGAGGAGGACGAGCAGGACGAGCAGAGGAAAAGAAGGGAAAGTTTATATATCCCGACGAGGCTGCAGAGCAGGAAGCCAATTGTTGATTGAGCCTTTTAATTCTTCGATTCTGCCCGGAGGGATGATACAGTCAGCCCGGGGAACCCGGCTTGGGCTTGGGCTTGGCTTGCCCTGGATCCAGGATCCCATGGGATGGATGGGAGGCGTGAGCATGCGGGCAGGGAGGGAGGCGTGCGCTTTTTCGTGGTCATATGAGGCATGTCAAGTTATAAAGAGGAGGACGAGGAGGAGGACAAGGGAGGAAAGAAGGAAGAAATTGAAAAGGGTAACGAAAAACGGATTACATGCCGTCTCCTAAACTCCTCATGGGCCATGCTTTGGGACCTCGCCTCCCTCGATTGCCTGCGCGCGTGCCCGTCGAATCAGAGTCGTGAGAGCGGGCCTCTCTCTCTCTCATTTCTTATCTTCTTCTCTCACCGTAGTCAATCGTGTCGAATTGGGAATGTTGCCGAAGGATGGCATGTACGTGTGGCACCTTTAAGGGCTCAGAACAGGGGATCGTGGATTTGGAGAAGAGGTACTTGTGTAAATGTATATAATGTAGTATAAATAGATAAGTACGTGTATACATTATCTGCTGCATCTGCCCAGCAAAAGTACAAGGATTCTGCCCTGCACATACGCACTTTTCAGGGCACGCGAGAGGAAAAAAAGCAAACGGCGTAACGGCCGAAAATACGATGGTAGAAATATGTCGACATCGAAATGCAGGTAGCGGCATGACTCCGCAAGTCTTGGAGGGCTGGACCTTGTCCATGCCAGTACATGGTACATGGTACATGGCATTACATGGTCGAATCTGACGCCACCAAGCCAGAGATCTCGGAGCCCCGATCTGCGCGGCCTGCCACTGCCTGCCACTTGCGCAAGCAAGATGCCGTGAAGCAAGTGACCGACCATAAACGACACGTATATATATCCACTCCCACTCAATTACTCAATTGGATACATGGCGCTAGAGATGGTTATCCGTAGTCCGCCCCCGCACAATCACACAATACACAAAGGCCTCGTGCTACTACCACAAAGCCAACCGCGAAAATCGAAAATGGCCTGCCCGCCAGGCACGCGCGCATCAGGCTCCGCGCCGTAGAGCAGAGTAGGCCCGAGTCCTTGGTCAGTCCTTGGCTTGTCAGCCTTGCCTGGTTCGGCGACATGTCCGACCCAGTCATCACGGCCTCAATATCCTCGCCCCTGACCTCGTTCAACCCCGTAGCCTGGGCCAATCCGGAGCCGAGGATGTGGGCATATGCACGTCGGCTCAAACGTACAATGGCGGGCCAGACCCAAGCCCGCACCGATTTAAGGCCGAAGAGCCACACACCCTCGGGATTGGTTGCGTTGTGCAGGTCCCCTCGACGTTTTCTTTTTCTTTTCCACTTCAAGCAGACCTGTCAAGTGACTTGCGGTTTGGCCGAGTTGGAGCCAGTAGTGCCGCCACCCACAATAGACGTTTGGCAAGTTGGCAGGTAAATCACGATGGCGTCCACGTCCAAGTTGGGTGACAGCTTCCTCCACAACATCACCTGAGTGTGTGACATGGTTCGGATGACCTCCTTTAATTCTATCCAGTCTGTCGTGATATGCCACATCATGTGGCCATGTGTAAGAAGCAAAAGGAACAGACCCCGGAGCAATCTTACATACGGGTTTGCCTAGTCTAGCCCATATTTTCTCGGGGAAAAAAAAGGTGAGTGTGGAGTGTGGAGAATGTGGGGAGAGCCATGTGAGGGGCGAGTGAGGGAGCAAGTGAGGCAGTAAGCACATGCAAGGCAAAGCTGTTTTGTACTTGCCCAGACGGGACTAGAAGCCGACAGGAAGAAAAGAAGAACAACAAGAACGCTTCGTGAGACGCCGTCTCCGACCTCGTGCCTGGCACACCGACCATAAAGTGAGGGACTGGTCGGGTCGAGGCGTCGTCTTTCGGGTCATGCTGTAGGTTCTATCGGGCCGATCCCTTGGGGACCGAAGATGCGATGCGGCCTTTACGACTACAGCCGTGGCGTGACTGTTTGGCTCCTCTAGTCCGACGGGATGAAATCATGGTGACGTGATATCGCCAGAAGTCCGGTTCGCTGGAATCAGGCCCTTGCGATTATGGTGAGGGAGCAATTAAGATCCCTGCCCCTGTATATACCCTGATACCCCACGCGACCAGAAAGTAAAAAGCACAAAGTCCAGGCGCCGACCGACCGCCGATCTCGTGGATCTCGACCGTTGGGAGAAACCGCCAAAGATCAAGCGCGACAGGCGCCAGGTGGGTGGCTTGTTTCTCGGCGGGCAATCAGGCCCGTTGGGGATTTGCTGATCAGATCGTTGTGCTATGCAAAAAATAGAAGGAAATTAAGAAAGAAATAGCAAAAGAAATAATGAATGAAAGAAAGCCAATGACAGCGAAAAACTTCATCCAGATTCGTATGTCTTGAGCTGAAATGGTTCGTGACCTGATCATACTGATTGATCCTCTCGTCTCCGGCTTCTCCACGCTCGCCGTGCCGACGAAACCACCGCAGTGAAGAACCCCCATCTGGAGATTCAACGCCGCCACGTCTAACATGCCGTCAGGACCCGGCAGGACATTAGAGGCTTGTCGTCGCAACTCACCCTTCTCGCCGTGGTACGCAAACCGGATCCCCTCGCCGCTGGGCATGCCGCGCGAGTCGACGCATTGGCACCGCAGCTCCACCGAGTCTTTGGCAAAGAGCTGGCACGGCCCACAGTCCTTGGAGAACCAGCCGCTGCGGCCAAACTTTGTCAGCCCACAATCCAATTGGCCCGTGCTTGGTATAAAGAGTTTCCTCACTCCTGCTCATAGACCAGGCCGCGCTCGTCATCGAACCCGATGCAGTGGTTGAGGTTCAGCGTCGACCAGATAAACGACGCGCCGGTGGCGTTATCGGGGCCTTGGCAGAGCGAGCGCAGGACGTTTGGTCGGCGCTCGCCGGGCGCTTGGATCAGGTCGAGCGAGTCGCAGCGCGAGGCCCAGACGCGTCCGACGGACAAGCGGGCATTCGTTCCAGCGGCGTGGACGGTCGCGAGGAGGGCGCTGACGCCGACGACGAGTCTGGCGTGCATCTTTTGCTGCGTGTGTTTGAGAAGTAGAGTGTGTTGTACTGCTGACGGTTGAGGTAACTGGTTCTCGACGACTAAAAGTTTGCCTTAGGCATCTATACTATCTTATCTATTAGTAGGCAGGCGTTCACTCGTGACTGCCTCTTTGGGGCGTCTCATATGGTATAGGGTATTTATTGATCGTTCCTTCCTTGCCACCTCATAAATAGTCAAATAAATAGTCAAACCCTACCACCACCACTATTATTCTCCATGTTCCTGAATACATCGACCTATTTTTGAGGCCACAACTGAATAATGATAAATATTTTCCAATCTCAGAGGCATATCCGGCCATGTTATGCATGAGCCCTGAGTGGAAATAAATAGTCAGGGTAACTACATTATTATCCAGAACTGCAAACTTTGATAGCGGCTTCAGAAACTCACTCATATGCAATCTACCTATTCCAACATACTACCATACAAAAGCTTACCTTGCTTTCTCATACATAGACCAGTAACGTGTCATCCAACATGTTTCATTCCCCTACGAGCACGGGATTGCCATCGCTGCCGGCCGCAACCACGAGTCGCTCCGGTGTCTGGGCGGATGCATCCTCTTCTGCCAGACTCTCCAATGGCGCAGCATTCGTCATTGTGGCGGACTCTTGGGGCAATTGACGGATCATGTCGTATTCGTCAACCACACTCCGCGGCGTCGATGCGTCACGTCCACTCATCTGCCGTCCACTTACCTGCCGATAGCCATCGCCTGCCGCCTCTTCCAAGCCCTGTGCTCTCGAGGCTTCTCCCTCGGTTGAAAGCGGCCAGGATTGGCCAGCGTCCGGCGCCGCCGTAGCCCTCGCGCTCTCTCTCGTTTGCCTCGTCCGCTCCCTGGCAGCCGCCGCTTCCGCCCTCCGCATGGCGGCGACGTCCTTGTTAGCTGTGCTCTTTTCCTGAGCAGCCTCGCCAATCCTCCGCAGGTCGTTGGGATCGAGTCTCATCTGTCGGAGTGCAAGCACCGGTTCCGCGAACATGGCATCATTACCCCCTACAATAAAGGCCATGCCCAGCAGCGCATTGAACGGCACCTGATCATGCACCCAGAATTTACTGCGCTTCGCCAAGGCCTGATTATCCGAGTACCATGTTATCTCAATGCTGCCCTGTGGCATAAACATGGTATCGCCAAAGTGAGCGTAGTGGTGCTCTCCATCCTTGGCAGGGATGATGTCGGCCTCGAGGCCTGCGCGTGCGACAGTCTCGCGACTGATCCAGTTCTCATCGGACCCGCTATCCACAATGACCTGCGCTGCTACAGGAGATGGCAGTGCCGAGCCCTGCACGATCCGGGATGGGTGTGGTGGGATTATGAATGGGAAGCAGTTGGGCTTCTGCACCGGCACAACGGGTGGTTTGGACGACTCCTTGATGGCTGTCTCCATCCGCCCAAGTCGTTCAGACATGGATCGCATAAAATCCAACATCAACTGCTGCGTCCCCTGCGCTTCGACAACAAAGTCATCCCGAAGACGCAGCGTTCTCTCGAGGTGGTCCACCCGTTGGTCCGATTTCTCGAGTCGCTGCCTGACAGCAGGTAAGCGCACAAATGGAGCCTCTCGTAGCCCAGCTTATCAAACTTACATGAATCCCAGATCTCGCATCAAGTACACCTTTTTAACAAGCTTAGCACACGTAGCGCGGACCGTCTCGTCGTCCAGGCGTAAAGGAGTTTCCGTCGAGGCAGCCCGATCCTCCTGCAAGCCGACTTTGTCGGCTTGCTCGGACATAGGAGCGAGTATTTCATAGCAGTCGTCAAGAAGGCTCCCGATGCCATCATCCCGGATCAGAGACGAATCCAGATGCTTCAGAACCGCAATGGCGTCGTCGAGTTCGCCAGCGACGCCGGCAACGGCGAAGGCGTGGCGAATTTTCTCGATATGCTTTATGAGGTTCGCAGACACGTCCATGGTCCACGAGGGATGCACATAAAAAATGAACAAGAGCCAAGGTGCGCAGGTCGTATACCCTTTAATGAGTGTCTCTTCTTGATTTTCGAGCTCATGGACATTCAAGCATCTCTCAGTCGTCAAATTCCTTCGGGACCAGCTACTTTTATATCCCGCCCATCCTCCCTCCATCCATCCATCTGTCTGGCGAGCGATGCCCGCTCGAAAAGTGTGGTTGCGATAATCCGCTGGCATAGGTCGGTCATGCCGACAAAGAGAGGGAGGAGGCTGCGTTTCGCGTCTCGGCACATCCAATCGGATGGATGTGTGTGGGTGTCCCATGCATGCATAGCCATAGCCGCCCTTTCACGACGGCAGATATTTGCGACGATCAATATCAATATGGCATCCGTCGTCGTGAGAATCGGCATGTCTGGTTCTCTCGTCTTGGTCGAGCATTTTGCCGCTTTCCCACGACCCACAGCTCCCTCTTTCCACCCCTGACACGACAGCCCACGAAACACAAGAGTCGCAGATGCCCGGCGGCAGCATGATGCCTCCAGCAAGTCCAGAACGCGCGACGGCTTCGAGACAGACAGCTTCGAGACAGACGCCTCCGAGACAGACGCCTTCAAGACAGACGCCTTCGGAACCAGCACCCCTGCCGGGCACGCCCCCAGCCGGTGCGCCGCTGCCAGCAGCAGCTCCTCAGCTCGACGGGTACGCGCGGCTCGCGGCCAACATGGGTGCCCACCCGTCAATGAGCATCTTTCGTCGTTTCCGCACGCTGCGCGCCTTCAACCTCCTCCACCTGCAGGCCGAGCTCCACGACCTGGAGCAGCAGCTCGAGGACGTGTGGCGCGAGGAGAAGGAGAGCGGCGACGAGGTGCGCATGGGATACGTGCATGACTTTTGGCTGATGCGGCAGCGCAGTCTGGACCACGACAACACGCAGCTCGAGCTGCTGAAATCCATCTCGCGGGTCATGAAAGAGTACGACGCCGCCCTCGACGCGATGCGCAAGCTCGGCAAGGACCCGTCGCCGACCAAGAGCGAGGTCAAGTTCCTGCGCGAGTGGCTCGTGCTGCCCGGGCAGGGCGACAATTTCCTCTGCGGCATCGAGGACACCATCTGGGACGACGACGCGGACCTGGTGACGATGCTGCCGGAGAAGGGCGACCACGTGGACCGGTTCTCCAGCTTTCTCCACGGCCGGCTGCTGGACGTGTATCATGGGCTGATGGGCGAGCGGCGCCGGGCGCGGGCGCAGACGGCGGGCGGCATAGCCGAGTACGACGACGGCCGGCTCAGAGCGGTCAGCAACGGCGTCGCGGCGGCCTTGTCGGCCGTCATACCCATGGCCATGGTGCTGGCTCTGTACTACGCCAAGCGCATCGAGGTGAGGCTGGGGCTGCTGTTTGTGTTTACGACGGTGTTTGCGGTGGCCCTGTCGGTGTTTACGGGGGCCAAGAAGGCAGAGGTGTTTGGGGCGGTGGCGGCCTTTGCAGCCATTGAGGTGGTGTTTGTTGGGAGCGTGCTGGACGGGTGAGGTCTACCATGATCTTTTTTAAATTAACGAGACATGGAGCTTGCTATATACTGTTATCATTGCCAAAGTTTTTCTGTACAAATAAAAGTGATCGTTTCACGTGACTTCCTGCCAATACCAAAATCATGTGATTGACTCCTCATTCTCTTTCCTCCATGTGAGGCCAGTTTACATTTCTACACGAGGTCAGTTTACATCATTTCTATCCCCCGCCCCGATGATGACCGCAACTGTTCCCTATTACCTGACCTTGCCGCTGGCCTGGAATGGTGTCAAAACGGTTTGGTATCTGAGCTCCCTCACCGGCCCATCTCTACTCTACACAAGCTGCTGTCTCGGAGCAAGGCGAGCACTGACGCAAATGTGTACCGGAGAATTTAGAGTGCTGGTGATTTACGATTGAGGCACCCAACACCCACGGAAGAGTGCCTTTCTTTGCGCTTTACTGCTCGGCCGAGTCAACTTCGTCGTAATAATCGTGCTGCCCGGGATAGAACCTTCTCCCGCCAGCCAGTTCCACCATGCGCGCAATCAGTTTTTCCAACTGGGCCAAGTCATGCTGGTCGATGGTCCATAGTGTGTTGCTGTTTTCGTAGGGCCGGTTATTGTGTTCGTGGCTCGGATGGGCCAGGAAGTAGGAGCATTGATCCATGTGGAAGTAGTCGAGGTCCGGACAGTTTTCGGTCAGAGATGCAAAGAGTTCGGACCACTGGCCGCCTCCGACCCGGATCTTGAGGTCAAACAAAATGAGGCGCCGGGTGAGGGGCGTGACCAGCCGCAGAACCGATGGCATTTTGGCCCAGAAGCGCTTGAGGGACAGCACCTCGAGGGCCTTGAAGGAGCTGGGGTCGAACCTGTCGAGGTCGAGATACTGCGTCGCTTCGATGCTCAGAGACTCGAGGTTGTGGCACGACGTGACAAAGTCGAACATTTCGTCCTGGTGCGTCTGGTTAGGGTGCTTGACGTGCCAGTTGCTGGGCAGGTAGCCCGACGCGTCGAGACTGGAAATCTCCCCGTCGTGGTTGCCCTCCTCGCAGGAATACTGGAGGCAGCCGCTCGGGCCGGTCTCGTCGACGATCACAATCTGCAGGCTGCGGAGCCTCTGCCTTGCGTTGTTGTCGAGAGCCGCTCCCAGTCGAGCCGCGTCGTGCGTGGTTGGCACCCAGAGCGCCAGGCTTGCCAGCGATTGGAACGCCGGGCTTTGCAGGCCGTAGTAGATGGTGTCGAGGGTCTCGTTGAGGCCTAGCTCGTCGTAGCTGGATTTGCATGTCAGAAGAAGAAGATGATTATTATTATTATCTACGCGCTTACCATTCCACCTCGTGATCTTCGCCATTTGCAAAAAAACTCTCGACTCGAGGGAATTTGACAGTAAAAGTCGTTATGTGGCCCAGCTTCGCAAACAGGCTGCGCATCATTGAATGCTCCTCGGTCTTGTCGTAGTGTTCCTTGAGATCGGACGGGGGCTCTCCTTGCTCTCCCTGTTCGTAGTCGTAGGGCCCGGGACCAAAGGTTCTGCGCAGGGTCTGGGAAACTATCGGAAACGCTTCGAGCTGCGATTGCCAGCTTGCGTCGGGGCTCCCGACGGCACTGCAACGGTCAACGACGTACGGGAACGAGCGGGATGGGATGGGATGACCAACAGGTCGAAATCGTAGTTGTGCTCTCTCAGAAAGGTGCGCAGATACCAGAGGCCAGAGATGTGCAGATTCGAAATGGAGCCGAGCATGCTGGTGCCCGCTGTGATCTCGCGGGCGAAGCCAAGGACGCGTTCCAGCTTGTCCTTGGTGAGATCGAGCTTCCAGTCGCAGTGGCATGCCATTGCTCTGGTGGCGCTCGCACACCACGACCGCGATACCTGGCGCAGCGCAACGAGAGATTCCATGTCAGGTTTCAGAACGGCGAAACGGGTTACCACGGGGGAGCCCGACCATGTCTCGGCCCTGACGGGCGTGTAGAGGCCATTCGTCCATAGGTTCCAGTTATCGCGCGGGCAAAAGGACCGATAAGTTTGGGGCGCTTTGAAATAGACGAGATTGCACGCGATCTGGACGCAGTCAGCGCGGGGCGGTTTCTACGAGACAGACGAAGGGCTTGCCTCGTCTTTGATCTCAGGAGGGAGGAGATCCATGATGGCTGGGAGGATGAGGAAATGAAGGCGTGAAGATAATGAAGATAATGAAGACTCAGCTTACCCCACTCTTGAGCCACGTGATCACCCTCCGTCAAAGTCTTGATTTTATTAAAAAATAAAAAATAGAATAAAATAACTGGCTGCCGAGTTTAATTATGGATGTATCACGTCTTGCTGTCTGCCGGGCCTCGGACGTATCTGGCAAACAAATAAAAAAACCCAGGTTACCGATATATATACCCATCTTTTGAACACGATTAAACTGCCCAAGTGAAACCATCTTTTGCTTCTATCTAGTCTCCCTCGCCCTCTTGATCTGTCTGGTGTTCTATTCTTCTCCTGAAATCTTCTGCAGTATCCTCGCAACCCACCGCGCCACAAAGTCCGGATCATCCCTCATCACAAAGTGCCCGCACCCCGTCGCAATCACCACCTCCCCGTCGCGCTCCCCCGTCGTCCCGTCCGCAGCGAGCCTCCGCTCCCGTTGCGTGATCCGGAGCATGCCCTCGTTGTAGCGCGCCCACGCCGTCTGCACGTACCTGTACGTCAGGCTCCGCGGGCACTGCAGGGTGCCCGTCTCGGAATCCTCTGCGAACCTCTCGGGGTCGTGCCCCACCACAGCCAGCCATGGTCCCTGGGGTCCATTGGATGTCTCTGTGCTGTTCTCGTGCTCCTCGTGAAAAAGAGGAGGAGCCTCGAGCATCGGCTTGTCAGCGTACGGGAGCAACGCCGCGACGTTTCTCCGGTCGAGATGCTCCGGATTCGGCACCGACGGATGAAAGAGCCGCGCATACTCGTTCCGCACACGGCGCAGCACCTCGACGCCCACACCGCCCGGGAGCTCGGCCGGGTCGAAAGCCGGCGCGTCCGGGTCCGGAAAGAGCGACACAAAGTCGGTGTTGGCAATGTTGCTGTCCAGCAGGAGCAGCGCCAGGACGGTGCGCGGGAACATTTGCGCGTACAGCCGCGCAAGCACACACCCGACGCTGCTCGCCACCAGGACCAGGTGGGGTGTCGGTGTCGTGGGTGTGGGTGTGGTCGTGTTCCAAATCTCCCTGATCAGCACGTTCAGGTCGCGCGCCACCTCGACCATGTCGTGGACGCCGTCGCGAGCCTGGGCGTCGGACGGGTCGCGCGCCGAGCTGCCCTGGCCGTAGCGGTCATATGTAAGGAGGGAGGGGAATGGCCCGCCAGGGCGATGCGACGGGATGGCCGAAAGAGCCGGGAACCAGCCCGTCTGCGGGACGATGAGGCCGTTTAGGAAAACGACGAGGTGCGTGTGGCTGAGGGAGCCGCTGCCGGGGGACAGGGTGTACGAGAGGGGGGCGGTGGGCTTGTGGGGAAGGAGAATGGTGCGAGTGTCGGGCGGGCTCTCTGCCATGGTGGCGCTTTGATAGGAAGTCCCACGACAATTCCCAATTCCCACGACAATGTCGTGGAGGAGACGTCATGTGATGTGTCACGTGGGCATCAACTTCCCATCGTGGCCTTGAGAAGGATTTTTATGTCTCATTTGTGGGCAGGGAATAACGGTATACATATATATTGCCAAGTTTCACATGGTTCTTTCTATTCGGTTGAGTTACATTAAGGAGCGCTCTTGCGTGCTCCGTCTGTGATTTGACTTTATCGTAACATGTCATGATGCCCATCATATCCAACCAGGAAAAAAAGAGTGAGAAAGGAGAGAAAATCCAATAACACGGAATAGGGTATCCAATACATCGACGCACACCCTCTCTCGGTTCGAGACAACAACCCCGTTACCAACCAGGCCCAACTTTGGCTCCCCAGCCAGCCTGGGGACGAACCCAACGCCCTTTTCCCATTTGAACAATGTTTTTGAAAAAATAAGAGTGAGAAGAGAAGAAAAGAGAAAGAGAATTGAGAAAAGGAATAAAGCGCCAAGCCGATGCCAATCACCCTCCCTTAATCACGACAATGCCTTTACACAATATTACGGCCCAGCTCACGCCGTCCGGGCCGTCAGCGCCGGCGACATGGCGCCGGCCATCAGCTCCTGCGCACGGCGGAACTGCTCCTTGGTCGGGTCGTTGGCTATCCAGCTCGCCTTCTCGTCGTGGTCGGCATTGTGAAAGGCCTCGGCCCGCTGCAGCGTGAGCATGTCGAGGTCCGTCACGTACGACTTGCCGTCGGCCAGCTGGATGCGCACCTCGTTGTCGGTCGAGAGCATCATGTCGTCCTTGACCAGGCGGTGCGTGCCGTCAAACACGGTCATGACGCGCTTCTTCATGGTCAGCTGGCCCTTGTCCATGCCCCACGACGACGGGTAGTCTCGCCGGTTCTTGCGGCCGCCCTTTTTGGTGGCAATGGCAACGCCGCCGCGCGAGTGCGTCATGCCGCGGGCCTTTTGCACGCCATTGGCTGGGTTGGCCTTGCGCTTGGGAGAGCCGGGCTTGGCGGGGGACTTTATGGTGGTGGTGGTGGGCGAGGCGATCTCGCTCTCGTCGTCGAGTTCGCTCATCTCGTCGTCATCCTCGTCGTCGTGTGTGATTGACAAAGATGAGGAGGAGGAAGAAGAAGAAGAAGAAGAAGACGGTAATGATGATGATGGTGTTATTGTTGTTGATGTTGTTGTTGATGATGTTGCTACTGTTGATGTTATTGTTGCTGCTGCTGCTGCTGCTGCTGATGGGAGGCTGTTCTTCTCGAGTGTCTGGGCCACGCTCCTGTCGTTGTCGACCTCGGCAAGGCGCCGGGCGTTGATGGCCTCGGCCGGGTCCTCCTGCTGCACGATGCGGAGGACGCAGTCGTCAAGGTGCTCGTAAAACTCCTGGGCGTTGGCAAAGGTGTGCGAGCAGGTGCTGCACTTGCCGGTGGCGTCCGGGGGGTAGTTTGTGGCGAGCTTCCTGGGGCCGGCGATGGCCTGCTGCTTCCTGCGGGCGTTTGGCGGGGTCTGCTCGACGCCGTGGACGGCGGTGAGGTGGCGCTTAAAGACGTCGGCGCGGTTGAAGGACTTTTCAGCCGCCGACCCGGAGCCTGGGCAGAAGCCGCAGACCATGGTGCCCTTGTAGTGGGTGAGGGTGTGCCTGTTCTTGTCGTACTTGCGGGCGAAGCCCTTGACGTGGTACTCGCACGTGCCGATGGGGCACTTTTCGGGCCTCTCGTTCTGGTGGGTGAGCATGTGCGCCTTGAGGTCCTTGAACACCTTGCCGCACTCTGGGCAGGTGCAGCGCTGCTTCTCCTTGGAGTCTGGCGACGACGGCCAGTTCTCCCTGGGCGGCGACATGAAGTTGCCGGGCGGCGGCCTGGCCGAGTCGGCGGCGCTGGGCGGCTGGAAGGGGCCGTAGGGCTGGTAGTGGGCGGTGGTGACAAAGGGGGATTCGGTGTCGTGGCGGATGGCGGCGGCGGCGGCGGTGGTATGGAGGGGAGGCTGCGGCGAGGCCGAGAGCGCGGGGGAGACGGGATAGGCCGAGCTTGGGTGGGAGTAGGTCTCGTACGCCATCATGGACCGAGACATGTCGTGGTGGTGAATCATGGAAGGATCTGCGGGCGGGCAAGTCAGCTTTGCAACAATGGAATGATGGATTTTAGATTGTGGATTTCAGAAACCGAGACGAGAGCGCGCTGCTGTGGGGGGGAAGAGGCCAGTGCTGGGGACGATGGGACAAGGATGAGGAGGATGTGGATGGGGACACTGCCCGTTGCAAGACTCACCGACAAAGCCAGGGCCCTTGGGGGTGAATTCGGCTGGCGAAAAAGGGTGCATGTCCTCGATGCCCTGGTAGGCGTAGTCGTGGCCGGGGAAGTAGTCGTTCTGGCCGACAATGTTGGGCGTGATGGCAAAGGCGTTGGGGTTCCAGTCGGCCATTGTGGCGGCGTGGCCCGGCACCGACTGCGGCGAGCCGACGGCGGAGGACGCCGACGACGGGGCCGAGGCGGTCGAGAGATTGGACGAGGACGCGCGCATGTCGGAGCCATTGTCGTGGTACATGGCCGGCGAGGGCTTGCTGTTGTACATGTAGTTGGGCTCCGAGTACAGGGACGGGTCAACATATGTGAGGGGCGAGCCAAGAGCTGCCACCTCGTGGGCGGTGCGAGGATAGCTGCTGTAAGCCTCGGCCGGGAGGCCGTGCATGTCCATGGCTGCGGCGGAGGAGGAGGAGGGGGAGGAGGTGGTGATGATGGAGGAGTGGTGGTGGTCAGGGTAGAGAGGAAAGTCGTGCTTCTCGTGCGGGTGCCGGTGGACCATGTGGTGGTACGAGTCTGTGAGAGAAGCCATGGCGATGGTGATGATGTAGTAGTAGTAGTAGTAGTAGTTGTTGTTGTGTGTGGCCTGGGGAGAGGAGGTCGAGGTCGAGGTGGGAGGAGGGGGGAGTATAAGAGTTGAGGCCGGTTGTGGGGTTGGCGATGACTGTGTGAACGATGTCTCGCTGCAAAGCCACGCTCCTGGATTCGGGTCATTAGATCTCTTGTTCAGTGGGAAAACGAACGTGGGCAAGCCGGACACTTTGTCTTTTTGTCTTTTTTTCTTTCTCTCTCTCTCTCTCTCTCTTGTCTGGGTGGGTTCTTACCTGTAGTTCTCTCTCATACCAGTGGGACGTTGGCTGGCACTCTTGCTCCGTATTAAACACTTTTCCTGTGTAGATGCGCTCTTGGGTGAGGGTCGTAGGATTTGACGATGATCCTGCAAGGTCACTGGGGCCGTTGAATATGGCCTCGACAGAAAACGCACAACGTCACCAAGGAGGGAGATGAGATGCAGTCGGCCGAGACGAGATGGCGTAGCAGCAGTATACGGTTATTTATGTGCAGTGATGAACGAGAGTGGGAGAGACGTGTGTGGGGTTGGTTGCTGGCTGGCTGCTGGGTGGTCAGGAAGGGGAAGAGGTGATTATATATATATATCTCAAGGTCCGAGATGAAGAACGATGAGACAGGCCAAGGACTCGGTGATGGATAGCAACGAGAGGAGGACTTGACGACGACGACGACGGGTGTAGGGAAAAGGATCGTGAGGCGGGTTGAGGGGGGCTCCCAAGATTGATATATGTATGTACAGAGGCTCCCAAGCACGCCCACACAACGCGCAAACAAGACAAATTCGGGCTATGTGAACACCCACCATGCACGCCTTGGGTCCAAGAGAGCAAGAAGGTTAACAGGACGTACATGGTATTAGTCGTGGCAGAGCGACTCTGCGTCCTTGATCGACCTGGGCCTGGTTCCGTCCGGCAAGGCAAAGGAAGGGGAGAAGAAAAAAAAAGAAAAAAAAAGAGACTGACCTATCCATGTACCCTCCCCTCCACCCTTCCAGCCAAAAAAAAAAAAGGTACCTCCGTTCTCTCCCAGTTTTTCCCTTTTCCCCACCTACCCTACCACAATCCTCTGCCACCCATTCGCTGGAGTCCGGGGTCGCTCTTTGCTTATTTTTTGTCTTTTTTTTTTCTATCCCCTGGCCCTTGTGTGGGGGGAGGAGTGAGTGGAGGGGGTGCGTGCGTATATGGCAGAGCAGAGACGAGGAAGACGAGGAAGACGAGAGAGGGGCAGGGTGGTGGTGGCTTGGCCCAGGGGGTGCCTTTTTCGCGTTGGGTTTGGTTGAGTAGTTCCTTTCCGCGAGGGTATTTTGTATTGTATTTTTGGGGTCGTGGAGTCTCGTGTTGGGTAGACCAAGTTGTTCGTCTGGCCGCGTCGCATTTCGTCATCCTCATGGTGTTGCTAGTATATCTGTCCAGGTTTGTTCGACGCGATATGACTGAAGCTCGAGCCATGGGGCCAAGACAGGACCCCGGGGTCGAGACAGTCGAGACGGTCGAGACAAGGGTTTGGGTCAGGGATTTGGGATTTGGATTTGGGATTTGGGGGTTTGGGTGTGCACGAACGCGAGAATAGAAAAAAGAGGGGGATGGGGCGTGTGGCTGGTGCAAATTGTAAATTTGGTGATGTGATATTCCACTCCACACGGGAAAAGAGGGGTGCAAGGAAAAATGCGGAATCTGAATAGCACACCCCATCGTCAAGCGAGAGAGCAACACCAATTTTTTTTAACCTCTTGTCCATGGCTGCTTATCCACTTGTGCTGGCGGCCTCCGTCCGCTCGAACAAGCGAACTGGGGAACGCGGGAGGCGCGCTCGTTCGCTTGGCCTCGTGCATTTATTTGTTATCTGTGTCCTTCCTTGCCTGCCTGCTTGTCTGGATTCGTACACACCGGCATCGGCCCCAGGAGTGATAGGTGAGATTGAGATGTCTACGACTGACTGACATCAGCAACAGGCGCTGTCCAGGAGCAAGACGTCAAAGTAAAGATGGGCCAGAGGTGGGTGGCCGGCAGACACGAGACCCGGGTTGGGTAATGATGGAGAGCACTGCAGGATTGCCTGCAGCCTGATCGCACATGGAACACGGGCATCGTATCGAGTTGGAGGATTTGGAGGTTGAAGGAGTCCGATGCGTTATAGCAGGCTTGACGATATGGGCATGGGTTTGAAATCGAAATCGGAAATTTTGATATACGCACGTACTTGGGATAAGGGATGGCACCGCCACTTGATTGTTATCTCAATGTAACCGTCAGCATCGGTATCATCATCATCTTGTTCTTATTCTTAATCATCCTCTTCTTCTCGCATACCCCAGGCAGGCAGTGCCGCACAGGCAATGTGCTATGCTGTCATGGCCTGCTTCTGGCCCAAGAGGGGTTTTGTTTTCTCTGTCCACTCCCTGCTCGACCGAGCAGTAGCACAAGAAAAAGGCCATGTAGCATGTAATCACGCGACAGTACAGTACGTACGATGAGTAATGATTACCTCCTTGCTTCTTTTGAAACTGTACTGGCCGTCACCGATTCTTTGCTCGATATCCTTCAGACTTTAGGTCGAGTTAAGGTTTGGCTCGCATGTTTGCTCGCTCGCGGCGCCATCCGAACGGCGCGGTTGTGTCTAACTCGAGTTCATATTGCTTGATAGAATGATGATAAAAAAAACAAGCGCAAATGGCGACCGACTATCCGTGCTGCACTTTCGCTAGTCACCGCTTCGCCTTGTCTTGACGCATCCTCGATGCGACAGTACAAAAAGACTCCAATCTATACTGTAGGCCCCCTGGCCTATTCGACCTGGTGCACACCATCAAGTTGGTGGCTTTCGTTATTCCAGTTTTTAAATTTTTTCCCTCCCATATTGTGATGTGCCTATTTATACCGTTATACCGTCCCTGGGCTTGGAATCACTGCTCCCATCGCAACCAGTGCAGAGGCAGGATATTTTTACCGACCAAACATGAGCATGGTTCCCTGAGATCTGGGCATGATGAAAGAAGGATGGATGCGGTGCAGTAGTGGTGGTGGCTTTTGATCCTCCCGGCCTATCGCCACCAGGCCTGGCATGGGCGATTATTGATAATTGAATCCTCCCGGATGGGTTCTTGGGGCGAAGGAGATCTCTGTGGAGGTGCATAGGATAAAATATATTAACAGATAAACTCTGGATCGCTGCCGGCCCGATTATCGCCACCAAGTGGCACAAACTGGCAATCTCATGGATGCAGCAATGTATGACGGCGACCTGGACTTGCACGATGCTTATTTTTATCTGTTTGTCCATCTAATTCTGGTTGGATTTTATAGTCGCTCGTCTTTCTACCTGTCACATTGCAGTCGTGCCGTCCGATCTGTGTTGTGCCGACCTCTGGCTCGGTCTTCGCCCTTTGGACGGATGCGCAGGAACGCGACGGGTGATGACGCATCCAGACTTGGTTCAGTGTTGTGTTGCCTTATTTCTGTAATTTCTGTTCTGTATCGTATTTCTGTGTTGCCTCAGAGCCCACAAGAGCCTCAACTGCGACACGGCCTGGCCGACCGATCCATGCAAGCGAATTTGGGCGAGCAAGTAATCGCTTGGATGCGATGCTCTTTCACGTCACGGTGCGGCATAATGTGGTGATGTGATGTGCCTCGACACGGGACGAGACGAGACCAGACCAGACCAGACCACAGCAACAAACCGACGTTGATTGAGCCCGCCACTCACACGCCGCACTGCAAATCTATCTCCATGTATGTGCGTGTATATTCCCGGTACACAGGACCGCCGGCTTGGGATGATGACGACGGCCGAGAGAGATTGTGTGTGAGTGTGTGAGTGTGAGTGTGAGTGTGTGGGCAGTTGGCTGGCTGGCTGGCTGGCGTCGGCGTCGCACAGGACGGGCTCGGATCTTGAAATCCCGGATTATTGCGATTGTTGCGGTTCCTGAGATTGCCATGGACAGACATGGCAAGCTTGGCCGCGTCAGGCCAGTCGTGGGCAGCTTCTAAATTTATCCTCTGTCGTCTGAATACGAACAATGGGCGTTGCGATAGAACAGACACCATGCCATATACTGGATTGATTAACACATGAGATGCTGCGAGCCGATGTTCTATTTTTATTTACATCAACAGGTCACGACATATAGTAAGCCAAAGAATACACGGGTTAGTAAGCACACTGGGATGGTACGTAAGCAGGCCAATAGGTTGTGAAAAGGCAGCGATTTATCCTCGCAATGCTGATATTCATTCTATTACTGACTTCTTGATTTACTCTTAAAAGAGCACCGTGGCACAACTCAACTTGGCACCTCTCCATTCCAGCACTGCGGTTCCAGCCGCATCCGAAACCGTCCTCCCTCAGCTTCAGCCCTACGGGAGGTTTGTGAATCCCCCTTGCTGTCCCGCAAGCACGTACGCCACAACGACGCCGGCCAGTCCCCAAGCGATCGGGCATCAGGCAAATCACGACCCGAGCCCGCCGGCTGCATACCGCTCTTGGCGCGCATCTCGTCGGGGCTCAGGCCCCTCGTTCCTCGCCAAGGCCGATGTAGTCGAGCCGCCGTTCTATTCTGGGCGGAAACGGCGCTTGTGTGCGGCCTCCTGGAGCTTTTATTCGGACAGCTTGATAGCTTGGATTGCACCGAGCTGCATGCAGTCACTAGAAGAAAAAGACCAATGGCGGCTTTGCCAATCCTTCGGTCACCGTCAGCATGGTAAGCATCTGTATGTGGTATAGTGCATGATATAACCCCAATGGACGTATAAACACAAAATATAACCGTAAAACCAAAATATAACCATAAACCCACATCCGGGAGCCAATATGGAACGCCACGGTGCCGGCAATTTGCTTTTGCGAGGCTTTGATTCGATGGCAGGACCCCTGTGCAGCGTTTCCGCCCAAGCCAAGTCTCAAGGCACCCATCCCAAGACAACTTGGCATGGAGAGCCGACGCAGCCATCCATCCATCCCTTGACGACCGAACCTGCTATCGCACCGCAGCACGCAGCTTTTCCTTGCAAAACTCTGCCCAAGTGGCTGGTGCTCTGCCTCTGCAAACCCCACCATCTCTCTCCCGTAAGGCTGAGCCATTAGCAAAGTGGCCAAGTTCGTTCCCTGGTGTGCGTCTAAAGGACGTACGCCCTTATCATCGGAATATTGATAAGACAGAGGTCATACATACTCTGTCTCCACATGTGATTCACCCAATAATGTCGAGCAGCATTCGGAACCCAAGGTAGCCGGATTTTAGGGTTGCACTGGACAGGAAATCCCAGTCACTTGCCCGTACGTCCACCCCCTTTATTGCATGCCCATTACATCCATCACATCACATCCCGTTTCCCGCGAGGCGCAGCGTTTGACCCCCCAATCTCGTTTATCCGCACAAGAGTCTTCTCATGGATCTGGGGAGACTGATGAGATCACCTTTCCCGCCGCAGTCGGACCCGCTGACTCATCCTGACGCGGAAACGCATCGTATAGCAGCCAATCAGAAACGGCCAACCCGGTGCATCTATGTACATTCTCCATTCTCAGGGGTCTTGTCCACATTCCTGCATTCCCGACTGAATTATCTCCATGCCATGCAGGCACCCAGGGCGGCGCTCCTGATACAGTATCAGATGACAGCTGCCACTGTCCTGGTGGAAATTGAAGCGAAAGCCACGAAAAAGAAAAAGAAAAAAGGCAACGAAAAGCCCAAACCGTCAACGCCAGTGGCGCTGCGTGGCGTACATCAGAACCTGCAAGACAAAACGGACTGTTCCGATTGGAACGAGGCTGGTGATAAATAAGGTTGCCAAGAATCCCGAACACGGCCTAGCGCGCATCGGTGAGGCCGTGAAAAAAAAAAAAAAAATTTGGCAAGGACAAGACATGGACAAGACATGGACAAGACAGGGACAAGGCTTGCGCATGCGCGGGCCCTGTTATCCGCTGGATGGATGTGCAAAAGTCGTGGCTGGGCCCTTGGGTTGATTGGTGCGGTGCGGTGGTGCGGTGCGGTGCGGTGCGGTGCGACGGAAAGGCTACCAAGGTGAAAGGGATCTGCTCGTGACAGATGTCATATCACGATGGGACCGGCCAGCATGGTTCATGGTTGACTGCGTTGCATTTGCTTCGGGACCGAGGAGGCAGAAGCATCTTTCAGGAGAAAACTCGGGAACGAAACGCATCACCCAACCAAGGAGCACGTATCTATCGCATCGTATCGTATCGCCAGGAATGCAGTGCGCTATGTAATTGCGTGCGGGGTTTGCCACGGGAGCCAATCACCGCCCAAGCCGGCCACGTTTTCGATGCCCAAACTGCTTGCAGTGCTTTGATCCAAGCGGCCGACCCTGACCTCTGTAGGGGTTGTCTCTGTGGGCCTGTCTCTTGTCTTGTCTGTTGTCGGGACCCTGTAGGACTCTGGGACCAGACCCTGTAGGGTAGCCAAAGTTCTTTTCGAGATACGATTGACAGGAGGTCTTATGATGCTAGCGCGTTGCAAGTCGTATGCAGTAATTAGTGGAGGCAAACTGCAAGTAATAACAAAGTGCTCCAATCTTGAAAAGACCAAGACCTCATTTGACCCGACGCGCCGGATCCCAACCAGCCAGCGTGCAGACAGCATACATGGATACCTCTCGAGCGACAACACGAACACGCGATTGCTTGTTACCACCGCATCCTCGCTTCATGTATCATTGTAGGACTTGCTTCTTCTCCCCTCGGAGGGGCAGGAGACGACATGGGTTTCCAGGTTCCAGAACGGACGAGGGCGCATTTGGTTTTTTTCGGTGTCCCTTTTGGTGTAACCCCGCTTCACCTTGCTTGTTTCTCGCTTTATTGATCTGTCGATGCGCGATGCTCGATGCTCGATGCTCGAGGCTCGTTGGCTCGTTGGCTGTCGATCCTTTATTTTTTCTTATTTTTCGCTAGCCACCATGACGTGAGTTCTGTCTGACTGCTGTCTGCCTGCTGTCTGCCTGCTGTCTGCCGTCTGCCTGCAAAATACTCAAATCGGGCAAACACGGAGGCCATCACGTGCAATCATATCAGTCCCGAACGCTTTGGCCTCGCTGATCCCACCAGGATGAACGATCTGCCCTTGGTTTCATCATATATCACCACGTTGCTCGCCTTGGGGGCAGGGTAAAAAAAGGGAAAAAAAGGGGGGAAGTAGAAAAAAGAAGGAAAAAGAAGAAGAAAAAAACCCCACTGTGTCCGCCTGTGATTGGGCACTTTGCTACTTTCCCGGACCGTACTGCTGGGTCGCCCGGCGGTCAACAAATATGAGGGCGAGTATGCGGATGCAATGCCTCCAAGCTATATTAGCCTTCCGTTATGGGGGGGCAGATGCCGATACCGACGGGTGAGGTGGCGGGAAGCATGAACATCAAATCTGGTGCCTCGATCTGGATTCTACGTGCCGGTTGGTCCTGTCGCCGGCCTGGCCATCGTTTCTGCTGCTCGTGTTCCATATCGACCGGAACCATGAATGCCGGGATCAGCACTCGGTTTGGGAAATGACCGTCGACGGCCTGGTGCTCAATCAAAGCTGCGGTGAAACGAAACGACGAGAACGCCTTTTGGATGATGACGAAATTGGGCAGTGAATTTTTAGTCTTATTTTTAGTATGTTTTTTTTCTCAATTTTTATCTCAATTTTTACCTTGTATTTCTTTTAATTTTTCTTCCCCTATGTCTCAACGACATCCCGACCAGTTGGTCCTGACACGGACAACGCCTTGCATGCGCCGCGGGGCTTCTCCAGAGCGAGAGCAGGCAGCAAATTGAGTTTCATCCCTCCAATACGGATGACTATGTCTGCATTTTGATGCACCCCCATCACCGTCGTAACGCCTTGTGCAACGACAGGTCGACGAGACCGTGTTGGCTGCCTTGTCCGGAGCCTGCTGACGGGCCAGGCAAGGCAGGCCTTGAGACCATCCATCATGAATGTTATTTGCTGGCATGGATGCGGACCGCGTGCGTGCGTACATATATGTGTGTGCTGGCCCACACCGCGTTCTATCTGTGCCGTGCCGTATGAGGGGGGGGATGATGTTGGGGGGGGAGGAGAGGAGGAGAGGAGGAGGAAGAGAGGAGAGGAGGTGGAGGAGGAGGAGAAGTGGAGGAGTGGAGGAGGTGGAGATCTGAGTACGGCCCACCCCTGTCTCGACTTGCGCACTATATTATCATATTTCCCAAATGGTCGGGTTCCCTTGGATTTGTTTGTCGCACAGGGAAGCGGTGCCGCAACCAGTCGAAGCTTGTTCTGACCACCACCCACCGCCACTTGATGCGCAATGCACGACACGCAGGATATGATCAGGTAGGTAGGCAACCAGCTGCCTGCTCTTCCCTTGTTTTGGCAACGCCATCTCAACTGATATCTGACAAACCTCACCGCCTGGGCTGCTGATGGGCATCACCGATGCGTAGGGGCACGACGAACGAGACGACAATGGCCATTGCGTCGAATCCCGGCACTGGGCATGAGACCAACCACGTGCCGTCGGACCAGCAAGGCCAGTATGTATCTATGGGACTTTACAACACGGCAAGGGAAATCGGAAAAGATCGTCTGACCCGCTTACGCTGGAAGGGGGTATCATGTGTAGTTGGGGGTGGGCTGGTTATATGGTGGTATACCACCATAATACCACCCACACAAGCTATAGATGGTGGGTGGTTTGCTCAAACTTACGTGCGTAAGGCCGGCACGTCCTCTCCATTTGCTGACAGGGCCGCAGAGCACCTTGGCAAGGTTTATTATGAGCATAACTATACGTGTCTGGATTTGCTATTATTCTATTTATTTTTATCGCCAGGGCCGCATGAATGGCTCCTAAACGAGGTCTCCCAGGAATACACGACCCCACTTCTCGGAGACCTGCAGGTTTATTGTCTTGATTGTCCCAGCACGGCAAACGACATTGAAATTGGCAACCCCTACATTCAAAGGAAGAACTTGGGGTAATAGCACAGGCTGCTATTGCAGAGCCGTGCCTTGCGCATCTGTGCTATCAGCAGGTTGTTCTTTTTTTGTCGGCCAATTATGGCTGCCCCGCGGCCAGCCAGAGCCAGCAGAAACGCAGCAAAAAGCCTCCCAATATGACAATATGATCCAACATGATCGACCACAGGGGTCAGTTATCCAGCACGCCCAGTGGAGTGGAATCCATCTATCTACACATGCAAATCCCAACATCCCACCCAGCATCTGTTTAATGCATCCCCTACTGTGCCTCCGCCACACTCTGCTGCTTAACAGGAATCGACCGATGACGGAAGGAGTTTTCTTTCAAGCCCGAGTACGATACACACGATACATGATACATGATGGCTTCACACTGCCAGAGCACTGGCAGGGCCGTTGTGATGTGTTCACGACAGCAACTCACATCACAACACTTGTCATTTGTAGGCTGGGCCAATCTACCGGCAAGCCCCGGATGCCACTTCCTGCAATACTGCAGTTTCATCTCCCGAGCGCAAAGCACCATGTAGATACACATGTCTATACCGAGCTCTGCCGACGTGGGGATAGCAAGATCTACTTATCGCAGGGCATGGGTCCCGAGCCACGACCGGGAGTAACCTGGGACTTGATTTCCTGGGACGCTAGGCAAACCCCCATGCAAATGCAAAGGGATTCCCGACTGCGTGCAGGACCCAGAGACAAGGGTGCGTTGCAAATCACCTGACCCTCGATGTGGCACTGCCCGCAGAACCGGGACAGCGAAGCGCGCCAAGTCCGCCGCAACGGCCTGGGAGGTACGTACCTTTTTTTCGCTTAAGGGCGGAATTAAAACGGTTAGCTAGCGGAACCCGCACTCTCTCTGTCGGCACGTGCCAGATCCATCCATGAAATCCCTTCCCCAACATCAAATTGTAACCAGCGGTTGCTGCTGGTGATCGACAAAGGTTATCTGGTCACGTCCAGGTCTTGGCCACTAGGTTCCTACGTGACGAGATATCAGCGTGGCCTGCCGATCTGGCCATCGATCGCCGTGGTCTCTTGTTCAAAGGCCCGTTTTTTTCGTATCGAGAGAGACTTGCTCTTTGGCTTGGGTCTTTTTGTGGATATAATAAATAAATATATATATAATAAATAAATATATATATAATGAATATATATATATATTATTTACACCAACAGGTACCAAACCGTGCATCCCATAAGCGCTGCTTACGGAGCGACACTCATCGGCTCCGAGCGCAGCTCCCACTGCCACTCCACACTTGCTTGCCTTGATAGCTGGCTGTTCTCCGCGTGTCAGCTGTGCCTGGCCAGTGACCCAAAACAGGACGCCGTGCCGTTGTTCCTGAGCCCAGTGCCGAAATCCATCAGACGTGTGGTGGCAAACCGACGACATTGGTGGCCCTACACCAAGTGGCAAGCCGGCCTTATCTCTGCGCAGGGGAATCCGCATCATCCAAGAGTCAATTTCTCCTTGACGCCCCAAAAGTGACTGGCTTGCCGCCCCCATGCCGGCACCCGTCTGCGATCGTCTGCAATGTGTCCGTTTGTTTCATTACTTTCCAAGACACGCCCAAGCCTCAACGTCACCGTTGCAGGTTGGGAAGCGCCTCGCACAATACATGATTTCTTGGCTACGTGCCGTCATATGATTAAGGGGGTGTTTGTGTTCTCCCCCCACCTTACAAAGATGTGCTTGCATAGACTCCTTGTCCTGAGCTGTCCTGAAAGATGTACACAAGACAGCAGAAAAGATGACTACAAGCTGGCCACATCCTGACGCCATCCCCAACCATCGCCATCCGAGTCCTTGAGCCGTCTCATGCCGGATGCCTTGCAGATCTCAATCACCACGTCGCGAACGGCCTGTACCTGCTCGACGGTGGCCCCACCGTTGAGCGCGCCCTTGAGATGGCCCTTGAGCTGGGGGTTGACCTGTGGGCTGGTCAAAATCGGGTCCGGTTCTGTGAGAGCTTCCCAGGACGGGACGTGTAAAGTGGCATGCGCACCGGGGGGGGTGGTAGTGTGGCAGTGGCACGTGTTGGCATGCCCCTTCCCATGTACTTACATCTTTCCCATGTACTTACATCTTGCGGTATCAGTCCTGCGATGAGGACAAATGAAGTCTCGGCCTGGCTGAGAACGGACGTGTTGCTGAAGATGTACCCGTACAGCAAGCGGGCCGTCAGGCCCAGATCCTCGGTCCCGGACAGTTCCATCCGGCTCATGACCCTGCCGGCCACCTTGCCATACAGCGCCTGGAAGAAATTTCGGCCTCGGAGGAGCATCTCCGACGACGGCGTGTCGTAAAAGTCCCGGGCCCGCTGTGTCGGAGACGCACCCGGACCTGCCGGCTCGTCGAGGAGCTCGGGGGGGGTCACTTCTTTCAGCGCAAGCAGCGAGTTGATTGTCTGCGTGCGTCAACGTGAGCATTTGGACAGATGGCTAGTGTGGAGTCCGTACTTTGGGAAGCCCCGCGATGGCCGAGGCCTTGATGAGGGCCTCGCGCATCCGCCTCGTCATGCACAGCTGCTCATCATGGTGCTGGGCATGCGACGAGAGCGCGTGCGTGTATACCGTTGCGATTTCTTCTGGACGGTTCAGCGTGCTGAGAGCGGTGGCCGCGATGAAGTACCACGTGCTTGGCGGGAGGGACGGGCGCTGCCGGACAAAGGCGAGGAGCGCCGGAGTCATGATGGGTGGCAGCAGGGCGGCTGGAGTCATGATGAACGAACATGTGATGCTTGGGGGTGCAGGCCGATCACTCCAAAGGGCTCCGGATTATCTGGAGACGCTTGTACGGACATGTAGATGGATCTAGGTCTAAGCAGAAACACGAGCAGGGAGCTTTACATGCATAGCACGGACGGGGATCAGTCACCCTTGATGAGTTGAGTTGTCGATGTCGGTCGAACGAATCGAACGACCTTGGTGAAGATTTCGACCAAGCGGCAGCAGCTGGTGTCAGCTGCGGAGCCGCTCTTGCACGTCCATCACGTGAACCGGCCAATCGCTTCCTCTGATTGGCCAGTGCAGCTGACTAAGCAGCCCAACTGCTCGCAATCGCCTCCAGCTGCTTGGAACCTCGTCGTTCGCTGCTGACGCCAAACTGGCCAACCTGTCGATACCACGCCGGCCATGACGACATTGTAGAGTTGCAACTTTCATACCTATTCAACCCCGAGACAGTCGCCCACGATGCGCCTCGCGTGGTATGCGGGGGTACGTTGCGCCGCGCCCGCTCGTCCAACGTGTGAATTGCTGACGCTTGAACTCGCAGGCCTCGACGGCCTTGGCGGCCACCGTCACGGTGTCTGCCTTTTACCAGCGTGCCAACTTCTACTCGGCCATGGTCCATCTGGCGCAGAGCAACATATGCGTCCTGGTATGCCGTCGGCGCTCGTTTCGTTTTGTTTCGTTTCGGTGGTGGTGATGATGATGGTGCTGACGCCGTGACGGCCAGGTCCTGGCCAACTTCATCTTCCTCATCTACGGCACCCTCATGTACGGCCTTCAGCGGCTCCTCTTTGGTCGTCTCCGCCCCACCGAGATCGAGCAGCTCTCAGACAACGCCTGGTTCGCAATCACGGAAACGTGCCTGGCCATGACGACGTTCCGCGACGAGATGGGCGCCTGGTTCCTTGTCATGTTCACCGCTCTCGTCACGGGCAAGGTCTGGGGGTGGATCGGCGACGGGCGCATCGAGATCCTCGAGCAGCAGCCACCGGCGAACCCTCGCCTCTTCCACACCCGGCTCGCCACGTCGCTGCTCATCAGCCTCCTCTACGACGCCCTCATACTGCGGTACGCGGTCCTGGTCGTCATCCAGCAGGCCCGCCCGAACATGATGGTCATGTTCCTCTTTGAGTTCTCCATCCTGATGGCGTGCTCGGCCAGGTCGCTGTGCCGATACGGCCTGTGCCTCGTCGAGAGCGCCGTTGTCAAGAAGCAGACGCGCCAGCGGCTGGAGGAGAGGAAGAGGCAGGCCAGGGAGCGGAGAGCGGCTATGCTGGCCGAGAGGGAGGCCAACCCGGAGGCGGCCGAGGCCCAGGGCCCGCTCCCCGACGAGAACGACATTGACGAGATGGACATTGAGGTTCCGGGCTGGGAGGCCAAGGGGCAGTGGGTGCTCTTTTTGGAGCTCGTCACAGGTAAGACGGAAGAGAAGAGAAAAGAAAAAAAAAGAAAAGAAAAAAAAAGAAGAAAAAGGAGAAAAAGAACGCTCGTTTGCTGACCCGACCTCGTCCCAAGACTTTGTAAAACTCGGCGTCTACGGAGCCTTCTTCTTCATCCTGCTCGCCTTCTACGGCCTCCCCGTCCACATCATGCGCGACCTCTTCATGACGGTGCGATCCTTCTTCAAGAGCCTCGCCGTCCTTCTCAGGTACCGCAAAGCCCTGCAGGGCCTGAGGCAGTTTCCCGACGCCACCGAAGAGGACCTTGGCCGCGACCCCACCTGCATCATCTGCCGCGAGGAGATGCGGCCCTGGGACGGCGCTGTCCCGGGCGCCATCGAACGGTACAGGCCCAAGAAGCTGCGCTGCGGCCACATTCTCCACCTGGGCTGCCTCAAGAGCTGGCTGGAGCGCCAGCAAGTGTGTCCCACGTGCCGCACACCGGTAACGGTCAGGAACCAGCCAAACAACGATGCGAGGGGCGGCGGCGGCGGCGGCGGCGGCAGGCTCATTGCCGGGGCGCACTTCAACTTTGGGTTCCCGCCTGCCCAGCCTGCTCCGCAGCAGAACGCGGCGGCTGATGGCGGCGGGCAAAACAACCCTCACCACCACCACCACCATCAGCAGCAGCAGCTGCAGCTGCAGCAGCGGCCGGCTGAGGGTGTGAGGGTCATCAATCTGGGTCCTGTCAGGGTCGAGTTTGCGCGCGGCCAGGTTGCTGCCAACATGGCGGCGGCTGCGGCGGCCAATGCTGCTGCTGCTGCTGCTGCTGCTCCTGCTCCTCCTCCTCCTCTTGCTCCAGCCGACGCCCAAGCCCAACGCCAGGCACGTCATGCCGCCATCCACGCCAACACCATCAGGTCGGCCATCGCCGAGCTGGACGCTCTCATCCAACGCGACATCCAGGAACTGCAAGGACAGCAGCTCGAGCTCCAGACTCTGTATCTTTTGAACTCGGAGCTCAGAAGAATCCGCCAGATGAACCAACAGCAGCACCAGCAGATGGCCCAGGCATACGCCCAGGCACACGCACACACACAGGCACACGCCCAGGCACACGCACACGCTCACGCTCACGCTCAGACACGCACTCATTCCGCACCACCGCAACAGACGCAGCCTCCCACGCAGACAATCAGCGGCCAGGCGAGCGGTCCGGCGGGCCCCGCCTCCCATACCCAGCCGCCAAGCTCCGTGACGCCCCAACTGCCAGGATTCCCCAGTTCCTTCCCGTCCCGGCTCAACACGCCCTCGCTCACACGCCAGGAGCGTGTCAGTCGATACAGCCCGTCGACATCGGCGGCCATCCCGGCCGGCAGTCCAGATCTTCCTGACGGGGTGATTCTGCCCCCTGGCTGGTCCCTTTTACCGCTGTCTCGACTCGACGGCCAGCAGGTACATATCCCACAGATCCCCCCCGGCTTCGCCAACACATATGTGGGCGAGGGCTCCTCGGCTCCGGCGACCCCATATCCCGAGACGGTGACCCCGAATCCCGAGGCGGCGACCCCGAACCCCGAGGCGGCGGGGTATGATTTGGCTGGCGCCCCCACGGGAGAGGCGTCGGAGGCGCCCCCGGTGGTGGCTCCCAATCCCGTCTCGCCGCAGCACTGGGGTGGCCCGGCGCAGCTGTTTGGAGGCCCGGGCATAGAGTCGCTGGAGAGCGGTGTGCCCACGACGGTCCCGGAACAGGCGCACGAGGTCGACCGAGAGGGGACAGCCGGATCAGAAGCCGGCGCCAGGCCACTGGACAAGGGCAAGAGGAAGGCGGCCACGGTCGAGGAGGGCGACGATGACGACGGGCAATGAATTACTAACAAGCGATTAGAAAAGCGCAAAAATTGTACAGTAGTAAAAACAGCCATGACGGTATAGTTGGATCCCGATGGGCTCTCAACCAATGCACTTTATTATGCTATCCTGGCTATAAAACATGGTGCTCGCTTGCTACGCTTTCCAAGTCTCGAGTGAGTGAGTGGATCGGTTTCAATACCGCACTCGCCTCTGATCCCTCGGATCAGGGATGCTGTTTACCAGGGCAAAGCGCTCGTGTCTGGGATCGCAGACGTCGCGCATCAGCATTATGGGGACAGTGCCCGCGAGACGCCGGTCGGGATACGGGAAGGCCGCGGCAGCGTCGCGGCCGGTCCTCGCAGCATATTGGCGGCGCACCCAGTGCAGGAAGACGCCCGAGTTGAAGCGCGTGAGGCGGGCAAACTCGAGCTCGTCGAAGCGGACCATGGCGGCCACCTCCCAGTGCAGAAGCAGCTGGCGCACGGTGAAGTCGCGAGGGCCGGTGTGCGTGACGGAGCTGACGAGCGACGTGCGCGGGACGGCAATCTCCAAGTTGCTGTACGGGATGGGCCGGCCCTCGCAGTCGAGAAACAGCCATAACGGCAGGACCGGGTGCGCGCTGTCGAGCTGGGTGGTGCGGAACAGGTCGCCGAGCACGTCGAGGTCGGCCTGGACGTGCGGGTTGAAGTGGTCGAACGCGCTGGACCAGCCGGATACGATGCGGACGTCGGCGCCGGCCCTGCGCGCCTCGGGCACGTGGCTGCTCGTGATGCCGCCGGCGTGCTGGTCGGGCGCGCAGTCGCGCTGGATCCGCCCGCACAGGACGCTGTACGTGAGCAGGTCGCGGGGGGGGAGGGGGGCCCAGGGCGGCACGTCGAGGCCGGGCTCCCAGTATGTTTGGTTGTAGAAGGCGTCGACAAAGTCGCAGCCGATGTCGGTGTTGGGGCCGTCGTCCATTTAGTCGAGTGTGGATGCTGCATAAGATGAAGAAGAGGCAGATTCGTGAGAATGAGAAGAGATGCCATGAAAGAAGGATCTGTTGACAAGGCTGTTGTCTGAATGGATGGAGCAGAGGCGGAAGGCACTGCCATACATGACGCTATCAGGAAAGCAATGAGCAGGCGCGGCGTCGCGTCGCTGTCAGGTGCGCTTGATGGATGATTTGTTGTGGGAGCGTTGAGATAGAATGGATAGGAGACGATATCGTATGAGGGAAGGAATAAGGAGGAAGAGAAAGGAGGACCTATTTACTGATAACTTGGTCTGGTATGCTCGTGCAAGTAACCGGGACTCGGTGGATGCGTCTGTCACTACGCTCATGAACGGCACGTCCTCAATTGGTCTGGTATTTACGCAGAGACAAGTCAACAAGTGACTGCCTATATTATTATTTATTATTAATATTTGTATAGCCGGATAGATTTCGCACCCAGGCCATCATAAAAACAGCGGCGTGATACCTAACCAGTATATATTAGTTTGTGTTTATGTTGTAGTTGATATGTAGTTTATATTCTGTACCGGATAATCTCACCAGGACCTAATAAAAAGACTGTCTTGCAACATAAATAACCGCTGTCACTTTGAATCGATGCTTCTGGACTGATGCGATAGATATGCGTATAGGCCTGATCACAACCGAAACAGCACAAGTCGTGAAATATGATGTAAATCATATCCTCTAGGAGTATACGGGCTGTATAGAATCAGACCCGATCAATCTGATCCAGTTGGATCAGACCCAGATCGCGCTAGATCCGGCCCAGACCAGCCGATCTCCCAAGATCACCTGGATTGTGACATTGCGTTGGATCAACTACATCCAAGCGAAATAGAATGGAGTTGCATCTACATTTCAGCAGTGCACTGTGATCAACCAAGAGTCCAAGATTCACATGCTCTTTTATAGTTATAAGATCGGAGGTGGCAATAGTTATGTTGTTGATAGAGGTGCGGTAGAGATAGTATAGAATCTAGGGAGAGCTCCTTACTGATGAGGTCTTCTCTTATGGCTGGTAATAGTTTTCCAACTTAATCGGCAAAAGAGACTTTGACTATAGGGATCAAATTTAACAATTTATGCGGTTTATTGTTAATCAGTATATTTATTCGGCCGGATATACGACTCAACAAATAATACAAACGTGATATGGATGATAATATGGAAATTAAATTCGGTGTAGTTCAGCTCGATACCCGACCAACAAACGACACCCGTCTTGAACTCGGCAGCTAGTAATATCGATTCAAATTCTTCAGCCGATAGATTTGCACCTAGGCTAATAAAATAGCAAGATGCCCTCTTCAAAGCTAGTAACTAGTACTACTTATAAAATTCGTAATAAACAAGCCCGAATGACCAAAACTCAATCCACAACTGAAAGTCTTCGCGCGTAGTAATATTAAATTTATAGTTTTCTGTCAAGTTTAAAAAAAGTATCGCCTACTACATCATCTATTAGTTGGCCGGATATACAACTGATATATCTAGAATAGTTATAACTGATATCATCAGCCATGCGCCAGACTAATCTGGACTGCTCACTTCTACCAGGGCCATCATAGTCACATCCCTTGTCCCAAACTCCTAGAATCCAAACCCAGCCAAAATGTCGCAGACTCATCACAGAATAATGCGCCAATTCGCCTGGGCGTGGCGTGCCCTCGCGCCAAACGCAATCAGCAGCACGGCGCCAACGCCCACAATGGCCACGAAAACCCCAGCCTGCGTGCCAAAGCAGTTTATGTAGCCGGCCTCCTCAGCCCACGGGATGATGCCGTACAAGAAGCCAAACGCCACGATGTTTTTCAGCCCTGCCGCAACAGTTAGAAGACAAGGAGTCAGCAGTGACAGAGCAGCGGAGGGAGGGAGAGTCGATAGTTAGTATTCGGGACAACGCACCGTTGGCCAGCATGAGCGCGTCAGCATTGACCGGCAGCAGGCAGTCGCTGACATAGCTCAGCGTGATGGTGGGCACGGCCGTCAGCGCGAAGCTGACCATGGCGTAGCCAAAGAACAGGCTCGTCCAGTGGAGGGTGCGCTCGACGCCGTAGCCAAACACCAGGCACCCGGCGCCCGTGACCAGGGTCGGCACGGCCAGCAGCCACAGGCGGCTCTCGGGCTCGAACACGCCCTCGTTCCGGCGCGACCGCCAGTCGCTGTACCTGTCGACGAGCCAGCCGCCCGCGTACGCGCCCGCCACGTTGCCGACCAAGCCCGCAATGTTGATGAGGCCGTTGATCATGGGCGACCAGCTGTAGGGCGGCGCCTGCAGCACAAACGGGTTCAGGATGTTGACGGCGACGGTGAGCACCAGCGAGACGGCGTAGCAGAGGAACGCGTAGATGACGCTCGGGTATATGATCATGGGCAGCGGCCGGACAAAGAGCCGGAGCAGGCTCGCGTCAGGCGCTGCGCCGCTCCACAGAGACAGCTGCTGCGTGTACGTCTTTGGGGGGACGTCGTTGGACGACAGGGAGCTGGACAGCCCCCGCTCGAGCGACGACGAGATGGAGGCCGACGAGCTGCTGCTGGCATCACCTCCTCCAGACTCGGTCGCCTGCGCCTCCGCCTTTGGCTGCTGCTCCGACGAAACGACAGGCTGGCTTGCGGGCTTCATGCCAGCAACGTTGACGTCACGGCCCCTGTGATAGCGGGTCTCTGGCACCAGCAGCACGACGGTGACAAAGTTGATGCCGGCCAGGATGGCGGCGATCCACTTGTGCCAGCGCCAGCTGGTGCCGGTGATGATGAAGCCGCACACAAGAGGCCCGATGGTGTTGCCGCCGCCAATGGCGTTCATGTAGATGCCCATCTTGGCGCCGCGCTCGTGGAGAAAGTAGAGATCGTTGACGATGCTGGCGCCGAGGGCCTCGGTCAGGCTGCCCGCAAACGCCGCCACAATGTTGCTCCACAGCAGGCTCTCAAACGTCTGCGCCGTGGCGCCCCAGACGTAGCACACCGTCAGGAGCAGGCTGCCGACGACAAAGACGGGCCGCTTGCCGAGGTAGTTGGCCAGGGGGACCCAGAAGAAGTTGAAGACGCCCAGGACCAGGATCGGCCAGACGAGGAGCTCGCTCGCCTGCGAGAGCGTCTTGTCGAACTCGATCGAGAGAATGTAAAACGCCGGCGCCAGGCCGCCGATGGCGTAGTTTGTCAGGAACGTGAACGCGCACACCGATCCGAACGCGACGTGTTTCTTCCACGTCGGCCAGCGCAGCGGGTCGTTGGGGTCGTGCTCCGACGGCCGGGGGACCAGGATGACGGCGTCGTCGGCGCTGGTGCTGGCCTTGTGGAGCAGGACGGTGCCCTCGCTCCTGTCGAGCTCGTGAAGCGTGTGCAGGCGCATGCTGAGGAGGAGAGGATTCAACAAGGAGGGATGGCCAACTCAACTGCCACTCTGCGAGCGTGGCCGCGTCCGAGACAGACAGACATCCTTTCTTTTAATCCTGCGCTGGGAGTCGTCTGCCGGCCAACATGCGGCCGTCGGTCGGACTTCCGACGCAAGATTGGGGTAATAGCCCGAGCATGTCGATCTGAGATAACGGGGTTATTCAGCCCAATACCTGATAACGGCACAGCGAGGTCTC
The DNA here is from genome assembly GCA_026745395.1 of Tympanopsis confertula. Taxonomy (NCBI): domain Eukaryota; kingdom Fungi; phylum Ascomycota; class Sordariomycetes; order Coronophorales; family Scortechiniaceae; genus Tympanopsis; species Tympanopsis confertula. The sequence continues at coordinate 53,455 of JAOYNU010101902.1, read as the reverse complement.
CGTTCGGGTCGGCGGGAACAACAGCACATAATGTTAATTGTGGTGATGTGATTTCACCATGCCAGTATCAGACGGAGGTCCGTACAGGGCTAACGAATGCACACTAATGGCGAGGGCCGGGATTTCTGTTCGTACGCGTAAGCTCTTGAAACCTCCAACCAAGCCGATAAGGCAGTCAGTGGTCAGTCAGTAGTCAGTCAGTCACTCTCACCCACTCAAAGCCAGTCAGTCGGGCCGATGCTCGAGACGTTTCATATCTTGATTCGCCGTTCGTCAGCGAGAGAGACGCGCGTCGGCGACGTGTATAGCTGGCCAGGTTTTATATCATTCCGGGCCGGGATCGGGCTCGCCGATCCGCTTATAACGTATCACTTATCACTTATCACTATCTTATAATCTCATCACTATCTTATCTCTTATCACTATCTTATCTCTTATCACTATCTTATCGCAGGATGACATCATCGTAGCTATAGAATCACAAAGCATTGTGTTCATCTCCAACAATATATACAGGGCCCTGAGCATTTCTCCCGCCTCTATTCCCGCGAAAGTCTGTTTCCGATGTTTGACCCAGGGGCATTCTCGCGTATGGCTCCCTCGGCAACAGAGTGCTCCGGCACCGGAGAAGCCGGAGCTGCCGCCGTCTGCGTGTTCACGGCAGTCGGTCCGGATGACAGACCCGTACCAGCAGAGGAGGCATGGGCGTCGGCCCCGCTCGTCGTATCAGCGGGCCTGGACACGCCCCGGCGCTCCCACTCCCTGCTGGCGAGCGACTCGTCCGCGCCGCGCATCTCCCGGTTGCCCTTGTCGATGATGGCGCGGTTCTCGGCCTGGACGGCGACGCTGTGGGGGTCGTTGGGGTGAGGATCGAGCTGGTCGGCCGCCGACAGCGCCTTGCCTCTCAGGGTCTCTCCGGCGCCGTGGATCGCCTTGAGGCCGGACTTGACGTCTTCTATCACCTTGGACATGGTGCTTTGGCGTGTATGAAAAAGATATGAAAAGTGTATGAAAGGGTATCGGATATCAGGGTCGGACAGAGGTGTTCTTGGGGAAATCAGAGTTTGGGTCGCCTTTTATCAGAAAATGAAATGATGCGGTCGCGGCGTTGGGTCAAAATGACGTCAATGACATCATCGCTAGCGCTAGTATTCTTCACATGATATCGAAGCAAACTAGCCACCGGCCACCCGGCTGCCATCAGCCATCAGTTGTAAGTCTATGAGATGAATGTGTCAAGACGTCTTTGAAGCTCAGTAACCGGTGCTCCTTTTATTTTCCAAATACTCCGATCTCCAAAATAACCTTCATATCTCATCACGTGACTTGCGTCTCTATTTGTCTTTGTCGTCATCGACCACATTGCCATCGCTATCGTGATGATCGCTCGGCAGCAAGATGGCGCGGTCGAGCGCATATGGCAAGCCACGGTGGCGACCGCGGATCATCATGGCGCAGATCACCACCTTGCTGAACGTGGTGAGCTTCCCCGACAACGACGTCAACACGTCAGGGTGTCCGAGCGAGAGCCCGACGTTGCTACTATTGCGCCGACTTGTGTCAGAAATGCGCCGCCATTTACATCAGGGACGCCACCTACTATGCCGATACGACTTCGAAGAAGATGGAAAAGACGGAGTAGGCCTGTGCGTGCGCGCCGTGGCGATGCGTCAGAGAAAATGCCACCTTCAGCAGCAGTGCAGTAGCAGTACATCAAGTCCGTACGTACAGGCTGGCTGATATCGGTAATGCGCGACGCCTCGGCGATGCATATGCAGAACGTGCCCAGAAATATATACCAAATATCGAAGCCGAGCTGGTGCCGCAGATGCACGGCAACGTACGACTTGGCATCGTTCTCGTCGGCGTCGGCGTCGTCGTCGGGACTCCTGTAGATGCCCAGGGTGCGCTCCTCGTACGTGTTGGATGCGCGGATGCTGATGGCCATGGGCAGGATCGCCACGTACATCACGACAACCAGGCTGAACTGCACCGCCGGGTGCACGTCGGCGAGAGAAAACGTCGCCGTGCCCGTCTGCCGTGCCGACACTGCCTGGAATATCGATGCCAGCACGCGGGGTCCGACGGGCAGCACGTTGACGGCCGGGTTCTTGAGGTCCAGCACTATTATGAGCACGACATCAACAAAGTTGAGAACGAACAGGATGCCAAACAGGATCCACGTCGGCTTGCTGGGGAACAGCAGCGTGTAACAGCGCCGCGGGTGGTCCAGCAGGAACCGCAGAGATGCTTGTGTCGACGACTGCTCGGGCACCGCTTTTGACATGATCCAGATGGTGAGCCGCAGGAATACCGGGTACATTGTGTTCCCGGCAAAGGCAAGGAACGTCATGGCCAGCATAGGCCACGTCGCTTCTCGGAAATGGATCATCGAGTCCGGCGTCAGCGTAATGCCGGCATTGTTGACCATTGTCTGAGCGGTGTAGATAGCCCTGACCAAGCTCAAAAATTGCATTTTTTTTGAGGGGGAGAGAGAGAGTAAGCAAAGAAACGCGTGTCTCGATGCTCCACGACACGATTGTGGCTGGTCACTTACCACCATGACCTATTCTGGCCGCACTCGGCGAGGTAGTCGGTGTACCCGGACGAGGCACCATGAATCCACGGCAAGAGACAAATCACGCCAAAGAGGTGGAGTCCAAAGAAGTAGCCTGAACGTTGTTGTGGCCCGAGTCAGTCTGAGAGGAGCGTGGTTCGGGAGGGCGAATACAGGTGTGTATGTACCGCACGCGATCTTGAGCAAAAGCTTCAGGCTGCAATATTCGATGCCGCCCAGGATCTTGCGGTCTCGAGCACTGAGGCCGTGAAACCTCGAGTTGCGCCCAACCGTGACCTGTTCGGAGAGCGCGGGCAGGTCGACCTGAAGCGAGCGACGGCGGGACGTAACAGACCTGGTATCGCTTCGAATATCATCGGGCCGTCTGACAGCGTTCAGGACAAACATTGAAGATGCGACTGTGTTGATGGATCTCGCGGCGGAGAGTTTGCGCCGGAATAAACGCCGGAACGAATGACGGTGCATTCCGGTGCTGCTGGGTCCAGCGATAGACGGAGAGCTCATGGGGCGGATGGAATCGTCGTCTTTGAGTGCGGTCCTGGTTAGCGAGGGGGAGGGAGAGAGAGAGAGAGGGAGAGGGAGAGGGAGAGAGAGAGGGAGAGGGAGAGGGAGAGGGAGAGGGAGAGGGAGAGAGAGAGGGAGAGGGAGAGGGAGAGAGAGAGGGAGAGGGAGAGGGAGAGAGAGATTCTATACGTACCATCACTGGCTGTTGCATTGAGCAATTCGGTGATGGGCGCTCCTGGATGACTGGTCAGCATCATCACTTCCAAAGGAATCACATCCACAGGCGCAAATAAAAAACGACCAACCATTGTCACGGTCCCTCGGCGACGGGATGTGCAGGACAGCCTCGTCATTGAAGCGGGGGTCTGGGAGGAATTTGATGCGAGGCGCCGGGTCCCTGGCCGCATCTTTGGCTTCTCTTTCTGCCGCCTTTTCATTGCTGGACGACGATTCCCTGCCAACGTCAGGACCCAAGAAACACAGGTGAACGCGCACGTGCAAGTGCCACGATGAAAGGTCAAAAGCCCAAACTCACCCCTCTGCCTCTTGGCCGCTCGCGCCACGGCTGGCCCCAGGGCCAAGTGACGGTGATTCCTCGTCAATGCGATGATTGCGCGCCGGTTCCGGAGCTGTTTGCGCCTCGAGGTCCCTTTGGAAGCTGGTGGTCAACGCAGGGTCCCTCGGCGCCGTCGACGGCGCGGCACGTAATGCCGGCGGCGGAGGAGGATGGACAAGTGGAAAGCCTGATGAGACCAGACAATGTGGCGAGACGCTCGATCAGCAACAACGTGGAACCTCATCGGCACGGGTCTGCGAGAGCCTACCCAGTTTCTTCAAGCGCTTCTCGAACCAGTGCAGCCGAACTGCCACCACCACGATGCTTATGAAGCCCATGTTCGTGACGGTAGGGATAAAGTAGAGGAAAAGCTGCTGATATATGGCCAAGTCCTTGACATCGACTCTGCAGCACGAGAATAGGTGAGCGAAGTGAGTAAGCGGGAAAGAGGGCCATCCATAGAGTTGGAAAAGTGCTTGGAAAATCGCGTACGTGTTGAGGCCGGCCTCGGTTGACGCGCTGACGCCAAAGAACCAAGAGTCGATGGCATTCAGGTTGCCGTACGGGGGGAGGACGACCAGCCCCAGCAGGCCGCAGAACAAGATCCAGACATCTGCTCGCGAGTCAGCCCTCGGATCGATATAGACATATCACGTGACGCAGCCTTTAAGAACATATATAGATCGCACCCGGATGCCTACTATAAGGAGAGCTCCTGCGTGTCCGCAGGATAGGTACTTACAGTGCAGTTCGATGAAATGGAGGTGCGGTTTCCACATGTTCCCGGAGAAAAACGACTCATCGAACCAATGGGCGAGCTGACAACCAGGTGGTGCGGACAAGAGGGCGATCGATCCCACTTATGTCTTGACGTTCTCCCGGCTTATCAGCTTCGGCAGGTCATGGTCGATGGCGGTGTTGGCTGGGGGGCGATGCGGATGCCAAGTTTTTGCAGTTGATAAATTGCGAGTTAATAAATTGGGAGTCGGAGGTCGGAGTGCTGGTCTGGTCTGCACCACCATTGGCCGCTGGCGGTTGGGCAACTGGGCTGCATTGCACCTGCCAGAGATACGAAGGCAAAGAAAAACGGAAACGTAGGAGCATGTTGGTTTGTGGGTTGCTGCTTCCTCGTACTATTTTAGTTGGTGCAGCCGCGTTTCCGAATGCGCCTTCCCATGAAATGAGCTCATCAGCCCAGCATCATCTGGCACGTGAGATTCCACATTGGTGAGATTCTACATGGCTGGGTCTGCATGGATCGCAAAATCTCATTAAAGATAGGGAGGTGCATCATGTCCATGTAACTACCGCCCGACGGCCCTGTTGATGGGGCCCCAGTTCGGCCGCGGGTTGTGCTGGTACCTGACGAGTCTCTTTGCCCCAACCTGGCGTCCTTGCCTCTCGAGAGCGTCGTCAAAGACCAGCGTCCGTTTCCGCTCCTCGAGCGTCTTGGCTTCACGGTCCCTCGCGCCGCCGCCGTCGTCGTTGTTATCTGTGCCATCAGGACCCGTCGTCGTCGTCGTCGTCGAATCGCCACCGGCGTCCCCCCCCGCCTCGACGTCCTCGCCTTTCTCGGTCCCGTTCATGACGTCCTCGCCTTTCTCGGTCCCGTTTATGACGTCCTCGCCCAGGATCTTCCACGCCGGGTGGTGCGGCTTGATGTTGGCCGCCTTGACGGGCGCGCACCGTCTCACCCACTCCCGCATGACCCACCAGATAACCTCCCACGGCGCGTTGGTCTTGACGCTGGCGCGCCTGCAGTGGCTGCGCTGCGAGGTATAGCCCAGATGCTTGAGCGCGCCGCGGAACGTGTTCTCGCTGGGCGTCTCGCAGCACACGGTCGACGAGAGTCTGCTCGGAGACACAAAGAAGGGCGTCGGGTCGACGGCCGAGAAGAAGCGCGAAACCAAGTCGGTCGGCTGGATCTTAAAGTCGCCGGGGAGGTCGGGGAGCGGGCGGACTTCCTCGAGCGCCGTCTGCAGCATGCCTTCGATCCGCGCCAGCGTGCCGTAGACGGCCGGGTCGCAGCCAGGCAGCGAGTCGAGGATGCGCTGGATGAAGTCGGGCGAGTGTATGTAGCCGCCGTACAGGGGACCGCCCATGTGCATCTTTGGGTTGCCGCAGTGCCGGCACGCAACGTCGGTCGTCGGACCCTGCGCCATGCTGTGCCTGTAGAAATAGACCGTGCCCCTCTTGGTCTCGACCGGCTTCTGCTTCATGAGATACTGGACGTCCCACGACCCGCAGCCCTGGTCGCAGTTGTACACCACCATGGTCTTGGACGCGAGGAACTTTACCGACACCTGCGACTTTTTGACCCTGACGAACAGGCGGCAGTAAAAGTCTATCGACAGCGAGAGCTGGGGCTCGATCGTCAGGCCGTACCGGGCGGCCGTGGTCGCCAGCGCGTGCAGCACCAGCCTGAGCCCGGCCTCGTGCGAGTGCGCTCCCCTGACCGGTATGCCGCCGTACAGCGCGAAGGCTTTCTCGCAGTACCCGTAGCTCGCCCAGATGGACGCGTCCGTGCACGTGACGCACACCATGCCGCCTTCTTTGACGGACTGCAGGGCCGCGTCGAAAAAGGGCGCCGCGGTGCCGTACGGGTCGAGGTCGACGACGGTGTAGCGATTCGTTTCCGAGGGGCGGCCGTGGAAATCGCGTTTGGAGAGATCCTGGGCGATGACTCGATACATGTGGGCGAGGGCGTCTTCGTTGGTGGCCACGATCTTGTGGGAGAGACCGTTGTGCGAGACGTTGAGGTTGATGGAGTCGACGGCGCTGGCCGTGATGTCGTTGGCGGTGACGGATGACACAAAGGGGATTTCGTGGGCGTAGCGGAGGGCGCGGAGGCCAGAGGCCGAGAGGGCATCGAGGATGGTGAACTTGGGGCCGCGCTGCATTGCATCTGTTGTTGATGATGATGATGCATCTCGAGCATCGTCGCCCTTTGCCCTTGTCTCTGCAGCCTCTGCGTCTACTGGCTGCTTCCCCTCGTCTTCATCTTTTGCGCCGTCGACTCGCGCAGCCTTTTCGTTCCTCCCCTCCTCCTGCCCTTGCTCACTCTCGTCCCTCTTCCTCTTTTTGTTCCACGGACGACTCGCCTTGCGCTCCTTGTCGGCGCGCTCCTTGAACAAGTCTTCGCCAAACGCCCTGATGGCAAGCACCGTGAGATCGCGGTTGAACTGCTGGATGGGGTTGTAAAACACCTTTTGGACCTTGTCCTTGTCCGTCGTGTTGCCGGCCATTGCGCTTTCGGGCACGAGGATCACGGCCTTGCCTTCCTGGACAGGGCGGTAGGCGACGCCATTGTACGTCACGCTGGGAGGGGGCATGGTGGTTGGCGCTCTCGAGCGTGCGATTGGAGTTGACTGTAAGAGAATGCAAAGTCGTCGTGCGAGACGAGACGTTGGCATGAAGCTTTGCCCAAACAAAGTGACTTCACAACAGAGTCTGTGCACCTTGCCTTTTTTCTGCCGGGCGGTGACCACAACCCCTCAGGTTACAGTCCCTGCCACGTGATCCGTTCACAACAGAAAACCTCGACAACGTCTTTCTTTGTATTCTTTCGTCAAGCCGACCACGCCTTGCTGTAAAATAATAATAATAATAACATATCGTAGCGTCACGCCTCCGTGACCTTGCATCTGTAAAGCCATGCTCGTCACCCGGCCTTTTCCTCCTCCTCCACCTCAGGCACATACACCAGTGCAGTTGCGGTAGCATAGTCTCCGTCGTGGCTGATGGACACCAGATGCTGCTGTCCCCTCCCGTCAGGCGTCCGGACGCACGCAATCGGCGCACCCTTGAGGAACATCCTGCCCGGAGGATCGTTTGGGTTTCTTTGCTGGCGCGAGACCGTGACTTCCCGGTGGATTATAATGTCGTGGAAACCGATCCGGAGGCTGTGCGCCTTGATGACGGCTTCTTTTGCTGCGAATCTGGGGCAAGTGTGAGTGCGTAGTAGTAAGTTGTTGTCATGAAATCGTCAAATACCTTCCAGCCATAAAAGTCGATGCCTTTCGGAGCACAAGCGACGCCCTCTCTTCCATGCTGAGTTTCCACGCCGTGTAGATGTCCGACCGCCTTGGCGCGCCATCCAGAGTCTGCATCGTCGCATCCTCGACGCGCCTCGCACCAGCAGAGCTTGGAATCCACGCCCTTCTCATCTCGCGACTTGCCATCTCGTCAGCGCCCATGACCTCACTGCCAACCCGCCACCTTTCCCCGCCGATATGCAAAGGGCCTCCTCCTCCTCCGTCCTTGGCCTGTGATCGCAGCGCCGCCTCGATTCCCAGCCAGATATCCGTAGCCTGCGTGCTTTGCTGTCTTGGCGTTCGCGCATTCTCCTCCTCCTCCGCCTCCGCCTCCTCTTCGATTTCCCTATCGATCGCCCCGAGATGCGAACTCAGCCCAAAGCCCCGTTCCATGTTCCCGCGGCGCCACCACATCTTCTTTGCCGTCTCGTCCTGGCTCAGGTGCCGCCGCAGGTGCACGTCGGTCGTGATGGAGGTCACCTCGAGCAGTCTGTGCTCGCCGGGCGCAAGGATGCGCCTGACAAACCTCTCGCCGCGCGGGCCGCGCAGGATGCGCGCGATACGCGCAATCTGGCAAATGTCGGTGCCGATTGCCAGCGGAAACGGAAACGGGAGCCCAAAGCCGGCGCCGGGGAGGATTCGCGTCCCCATGGCAAGCAACTCGCGGGCTCCATGCAACGCCCCTGCCAAGATAATTTCGGCCTGGACCCCCGCGCGTGATAAAAACAGGGCGTCCTCTTATACTCGGTAATCATCCACCTCTCTTGAGGCAGGTTCTGTGATGCCAGTAGCGGCTGATGGCTGTGTCTGTCTGATGTTGAAAACTTGGACGCGGCGGTGGCGGCTCTCTCTTGGTTCCAAATGACACATTATCTCGTTATCTTTGTAGGGATATCTGACCGCATCTTTCTCTCATGGCGCTTTTATATATATATCAAAGTTGTCGCATCGTCCATCAAAAGACGAAATGCAAGTTTTCGATCCTCGATTGACAGCTGGCTGGCAGCTGTCGATCTGTGTTTAGGCGACGACATCGTAGCCTCCGCAGATTGAGGACAACAAGATCTATATTTTAGCGTCAACACTACATGGCACAACAGTCTCTGATCGTATAGTGGTTAGTATGTGAGCTTGTCACGCTCGAGACCGGGGTTCAATTCCCCGTCAGAGAGTCCATGGGCGTTCGTTCCGGTTTATTTTTTATTTTTACATCACCATTATTTATTCATCTTGCTTGATCAAAAGCTTCATTACTGTTATTACCAGACACAAGACCTGAAATCACAACCATTGACAACCATGAGATACCTAAGAAAACCCAGCGCAGTGTGCATCGGTTTGGCTCATACCATTCTTGCCTTCCATGCCTGCGACACCGACCCTGGTTGCTACGCGATTTGCTACGAGATTTGCTACGAGATTGATCGAGTTGACTAGAGTTCGGATACGTTGTTGTTGTCCGTCGGCAGACGCGTCAACTGACTCCTTGGCCACAAAGCCGCTGTGATGGTGTGCATTGCTGTAGTTCGCGCGACGGGGTGCCGCCCGACTAGTTGTCACCGAGAAGAGGGGCACGCTCCGTGTCGGCCGGAGGCGATCTCCTCCAGTTGAACTCGCGGCCCTGCCAGGCCGGAACAGCGACCACCAGCGTCATGAGGAAGAGCACCGACATGATGGTGAAAGCAAAGATCCACTGCAGGGCAAAGGTCTTGTCGAAGAACTGGGCGACGCCGATGGCGGCCGAGAGCACGCTGAGAGAGAAGCCCATTGTGTAGTCCTGCCGAGGCATTCACGGGTCAGCAAGGACGACAAGACAGACAAAGCGAGGGATTTTCCTTGGTGGTGGCGGCCAGAAGCTAACCTTGTAAACGACGATGAAGAAGAGCCCGTACACGAGGATGGCCCAGATAAAGACGTTGGCAAAGATGCGCGACACCAGACTGTGCGGGTGGTGCACCATGATGGCACCGTTCCAGTAGATGGCGACAAAGGTCCAGGCCAGCGGCGCCGACACGGCGGGCATGTGTATGTAGCGCGCATACGTGTTGTGGCGGAAGTAGAGCGACGTGAGGTTGAAGAAGTTGAAGATGAGCACGATCTCGGCGATGATGAAGTGGCTGTGCACAAAGAGCAGCACAAAGGCAAAGTGCAGCAGGTTGTTGGCGATGAAGTGGCTGCCCACACTGGCGGCGCTGTTGACGGTATCGGGGGAGCTCGAGAAGAGGGCGCTCACGTAGCCGAGCTGCATGACGAAGAGGACAACCCTGGCAAGGTCAGTCGGGCAAACAAGAATAAGAAAACAAGAATAAGAAAGAAGAACAAGAAAGAACAAGAACACAGCAACAGGAAACACAGCAACACACCAAAAGATCTCGGTGATGGTGGAGTCGAGCGTAAAGGCGCTGGGGTAGATGTAGTTGAGATCCCATATCCGCTGGCGGATGCGGAAGCCGTCGTGGGTCTGGTTCACAGAGTAGTAGACCGAGACGATGACCGACAAAAGCCAGGTGACGATGGTGAGGACCTTGTAGGTGGTGATGGCATTGTTGCTGTGAGTCTCCCTCTTGGAGAAGGGGTTGTCTGATCATGTGCGTCAGCAATCTGGCCGCCCACGAGTTTGATTGACGACGATGGAACTCACATCGGCTATAGTCCGACATGGTGGCCGTGGTATGCCGGCGATGCCCTCACTCAATCAATCTGTTGCCTCTGTTACGTCTGCTGTTGCGATTCGATGCTCAGCGTCCAATGTCTCGGTCGAACGAACAATCGAAACGGAAGATGGAGAGGTTGGTTCGATTCGTCGTCGGGGGGGAAGATGGGTGTCACAGACACAAGTAGGATGGATGATGGAGGAGAGACGAGGAAGAAAAAGGGAGGGGGAGGGAGGGGCAAAGAGGGGCCACCTGGGGAAGCTTCTTCTTAAGAAGGAGCAAGGCAGCAGGAATGGAAAGAGGGCAGGGCAAGTTCAACTGGCAGACGTCACGTCACAGAAGCGCAATGCGCACCCTTCCCAAGATCGCTCCCACCACCACCGGGCCTCAAAGCATGTGTAGGCGGTAGGCGGGAGTGGCAGCAGGAGCGGCAGGTCTCGGCCCAGCGAGGTCAAGCGTTTAGGGTGTTTGGGCTGATGACACCACATGGATCTATATATCAGGTATCCAGTCCGACTGGCCATCGGCAGGTAATACGTGAGTGAGTTGTATCATGGCAACGAACCTGCCCATCTATTCTCCAATCTCCATGCATGCATGGGATATGGAATCTCCAGTATATTATTGTTGCTGTTTGTACTCGTGGCATATACAACTACATCAACGAGTACAAGAACGGTACTACAGGAGTCATATGAACACAGCTGCCAAGGATGCTGCTTCATCCGCAGATTGCTTGCTACGTACATACCAAGCCCGAGTACCGACCCAGACCAACCTGGTGATAAACTAACTGCCACCGTCGTACTCTCGCAAAAGGCAAAGCTGTAAGTTGCCGTCCGCATAAGGTGGATGGATGATGGTGGATGGATGATGCTTGGCTCCCTTGTGCCCCCCCAGCCGTTCTCTTTTCCCGCTCTTGTTGTGATAAATGCAGAGCCCTTCCTTTAACTATCTTGTCAAAGTTTGCCACAACAGAAATCGGTTCCGATGGGCCAGGAAAAGAGCAAGCCAGATGGATGCAGGTTGACGCGGATGGGATGTATACAGTAAGTACTGTACGAGGTACATCATGTATAGTATATCATGACGTCGTTGGCCTCGATGGCAGCGATCCAACCCCATCCATTAACATCCTGCCATCCATCCATCCATTACATGTGGGAATCAATCAACTCCCTGGTTTGTCTGGGCCGGTCTATAGATGGCGTTTTAGTGCCGGGGTTCAAAGAGGCCCGCTTCCCCGCTTCCCCGCAGAACCTCGTCTCATGACTTGGTGGACGAATCCCAACCTCCACCGGAGAAGCCAAGCTTCTTTTGCTAGGGCATACTTGCTCACATCGCCAGCCTGCATCATGTAGGTGGGAGCATTGGTCCGCGTGATAGGCTGGCAGCTCGCTACCACGACTGATAGAAGCTGGTCCATCTACATTATCTACAGTGAACATTTGCAATCAGTCGTACAGCCATGTTTCGTCTCTGCAGGTTATCCTATCCGTGCGTCCAGATGATGGTAATATACATGGTTAATAATCATATGAGCAACAACTTGTTATCTCTACACACATAGTGTCACTGCCCGTCATGTAACGTCAACGCGAACGTCCTGAAAGTCCATCCTACGTACTGGCACAAGGGTATGTCGTACCCCTGAGGGAAGCTGATAGAAAGACCCAGTATAGAGGTCTGGGTCAAAAAAATGCTATCCAGACCCTCAGTACCCAGTACTGATGCACAAGGTAAGGATGATTTAACAGGGGTAAAAGTAGAGATTTCCAGAAATCCAATATACGCAGTGTAAAAGTACTGGCTGTCGTGGTATAGTATAGCCGATATGGTCGAGAATATGCTATCCAGAGTCACAAGGTATTTTTTTACCCCCAAGGATGATTTAAAAGTACGAAGCTGATCCAGTGTATAGATTCCTGGAATCTAATATACGTATGTTTATATAGAACTCATGCTGGCTGTAGTGGTATAGAATAGCCGATATGGGTCAAAAAGCCATCTTGGCCCTCATTACTGAGGTATAATGGCATTTTTATACCACTGAGGGTAGGATAAAAGCACGAAGCTCATCCAGGGCATAGATTTCATCCAATATACGCATATTTACATAGAAAAGTCATAGATACTGGTACCCCCGACACGAGTCAAAAACATATCTGGACCCTCAGTACACAAGACAAGCGCCCGTAAATCACGTCCGCTCGATTCAGGGTATCACCAAGACCGCACACATCCTTCCACCCCATAATGGGCAGATACCTCCCCGTCTGCTATGCTGAACACGGGCTATTCTCTACGCCTCTGCCATGACCTGTTCCCCCTCGTCCAGCAGCTCCACCACCCTTCGCAGATCCCCGACAAGGTTCTTGCCCATATCCACCAGCAGCAGTTTCTCAGCATTGGCCGGCAGGCCCAGGAATGTGGGCGGCTCGCGCTCGGGAAGCCCATGCACCCAGGCGTTGAAGTCGGCGAGCGTGGTGCCCGATGGCACCACCAGGGAGCTCTCGTCGTCGTCACCCTCGACGAGCTTGTGGTTGACGTCGTAGGCTGCCGGCGTCATGGTGGCCTCGACAAGGCCCCGCAAGACGCCAAAGTCGCTTTCCGAGTCGATCTTGCCCCCGTACATCTCCGTGACGAGACTGCGAATCATGGCCCACGGAATCTCTGCCGGCCCGATGTTGGTGCGCGTGTTGGCGACCGACTCGATCCAACGGTCTATGATAAAGGCAGAGCATTCGTACTATACAACATCGAGACAGTCAGTCAGTAGTCAGTGGGCCTGCGGCTGCAAGGGATTCGAGGGGCCACTCACGTCGCTGTCGTTAAACTCCCAAAAGCCCTTCCATCCCAGAGTGGGCGCGTACCGCAGCCTCTCCTGCACCACGGCATGGAGGAAGCAGAGGAGCAGGTACACCCTTGCCCTCTCGACGGGTGCCTTGACCGCCCGGGTCGCGAGCGACGACATCGAGTCCTTCATGTTGGCCCTGATGCCAGCCGGCTGCTCGTACATGAGCACTCTCGACGCGCGCAGCAGGTTGATGGGGATCTTGGGGCTCGACTCCATCGACAGGAACAGCCGGAATTGCGGGTGGGGCGTCAGGCCCTGCATGTTCTTTTCCAGCGCCTGCAGCCACGCCGGCGCGAGGTGGACGTTCTTGATGAGCACCCACGAGCCCGTCTGGGCCGCCGACGAGAGCGCCTGGTTGGCGCTGGCAACCGACTCGTTGGACCCCATGGCGATGTTTTTGCAGACGGCACCGACGCGCTGGACGAGGTGGTCGACCTTGTAGCTCGCGTCGAAGCCAGGCGTCGAGACGAGCGCGATGGGCTGCGAGGGCGACACCTGGCCGAGCAGGTGCTGCAGGTCGTCGGCAACGTCCAAAAGCCCAGGCCCAAAGACCACGGTGGCGAACTGCTCCGCAGCCGGGACGAAGCGGTCGAGGCGGAACAGCTTGACGAGCAAGAGTCGGAGCAGCGCCTGGTCTCTCGGCTCGGCCGAGTCGTCCCATATCCTCGGCACAAAGTTCTCGGCAAACTCCTCCGACAAGAACGTGTCCCAGTCCGCCTCCGGGACGCCGTCCACCTTTTCCCTGATGGCATCAATGCGAGCCGCCCTGGCAAAGGCCTCCCTGCGCGCCGCTCCCCCGGGCTGCGACGACACGTCGGCGCCCTCGACGAATTTCGAGAGAATGACATCAATCAGCCCCCTGTCCATCTTGTACGGTGATGCCTGCGCAAGCAGAATCGCCAGCGTGATGCGGTCCTTCTGCAGCAGCCCCGGAGCGGTCCTCGTAAAGGTTGTGACAAACAGGTTCCTGACGATCCTGTCACGACGTTGGTCGTATATCTTCTCGTCGGAGGCGTCGCCCCTGACCGGCGAGGCGAGCTTCTTGTTCTCGTCGAGCACAGAGTGGAAGATGTCGAGGAAGTACTGCAGCGAGAACTGGTAAAAGTGGTTGAGGTAGTGCAGCTGTTCCAGGACCGAAAACACGGCGCTGCAGGACCGGGCAACGACGCGGTACCCCTGCGTCTTTTGCTCGACGATGGCCATGATGCCCTCGGCGTTGCTCATCTTCTCGGCCACGACCCGGGCCTTCTCCTTGAGGTCCTCGAGCGACTTGAGGACCGCGTCGTTGTCGAGGATGTTGCCCTGCGATTCGCTGAGCGCTCTGAGCAGCTCCTCCTCGAGTCCACGCAACTCCACCTTGAACTCGCCCTGGGCCCTGGTGAGATCGGACCGCTGCTGGTCGACATCCGGGCGCTCGGCCTTGAGCACGTGGCTGAGGGACTGCATCTGCAGACTGCTCTGCGTGACGGTGAAGTTGACAAACGTCATGCGGCTGCAGACGTCGGGAGGGAACGTGACCGACGGATCGCGAGTCATCAGGTACAGATCAAACTTGTCCGAGTAGTCGATCTGCGACGCGCCCACCTGAACGAGGATACGGCCTCCGGTGCGCTCGTACTCCCTGTTGAGGACCGGATTGAGCATGGGGTCCATGTGCTCGGCGTCCTGGATCAGGATCGGGAGACCAAAGCGCATGGCCGTCTCGACCTTCTTGTCGAACCCGTCGTCGAGGAAGCTCGTCACCGTCAGGCGCCGCTCGTTTGCCAGGCACTCCTTCTCGAGGAAGGTGGTGATCTGGCCCGACGGGTCAATGATGAGCGGGTACCGGTTGTAGCGCTTCAGGACGATGGCGTTCTCCGTGCAGAGGTCGTCCACCGGCAGCGAGCGCGCCTGCCATTTCATCCTGTCCTGCGCGGTCGACAGGTACTCGGTGATGGGGTTGGACGTCTGGTATCTGACCCCGGAGAGACTGAGGTGGTGCAGCCAGTCGTCCATCATCGACTTGCGGAATGTCTGGTCGTAGAGACCGCCGTACGCCAGGAAGGCAGCGGCCACCAGGGTGTCGCCCACAAGCGTCTTCTTCTGCTCCTCAAACGACTCCCTGCTTTCTCCCCACCGCGACTTTTCCGACGACAGATTCCTCAGAAGCTGCTCGCTGCGACTGACCTTGGCTTCGACCGTCTGCATCTCCGTCTTGATGCCCTCCACCTCGCGGACGAGCGACGCAAACTCCCTGTTGTACGTCTCGATCCTGACCTCGAGAGCCTCCAGCTTCGCCTTGTTGTCCGCCGCCTTTTGCTCGCTCTTCTCCGACTCCACCTCGAGCGCGGCGACCTTGTGTCGCAGCGGGCCAATCTTTTCCAGGATCTCGGCGTAGTTGACCTGGGCGTTGAGCCACTTGACGAGCGGTCCGCAGGCCTTGCTGGCAAACTCGATCTTCTCGTACGAGTACTCGGGCAGCTCGAGGAACTCGTTCCGCAGCTTCGTGCGCAACGCCTTGGTCAGGTTCTGCTGCTGGTCAAACGCCACAATCGAGACGATGAAGTCGTCGCCGCGCATGACCGCGCACACGTCCTTCCACTCCTTCACGTTCCTGCCCAGCAGCATGCACACGGCCTCCATCGTCTTGCGGATGCCCACCGGGGGCGCTTTCATGGTGCGGAGCTCGCCGAGATGCTGGCGCTTTATGCTGCTGACACTGTTCTTTGCCTCCTCGACGGCAGGCTCTGCCTCCTCGAGCTCCTCTTCCACCTGGGCCTTTTGGATCGCGATGTTCCTCCTCCTCTCCTCAATCTCGACTTTCAGCTTCTCTCCCTCCTCCTGGTTCTGCTTCGCCGCGCTCTTCTGGTCCGTCAGCTCGGCCAGCTTCGCGTCGGCCTCGGCCTGCTTGATCTCGAGCTGCTTCTTCTTCTTGTCGAGCATGGTGCGGAGCTCCCGCACCTGGTTGAATGTCTGGTTCAGCTTGTCGACGCCGACGTTGAGGTGGAGCTGCTGCTCCTGCAGATCGTTGCGCTTCTCGGCCGACAGCTTCTCAAAATGCTTGACAAAATCGAGAAAGTGGCGCGGGGTGAGAAAGGTGATCTTGTCCTGCTGCTTGAGAAGCTTGGCGTTGAATTTGCGGAGCGAGTCGTGCATGTACACCATTGCGTTGATGATGGCCTCCTTGAAGGACGGAGGAAACCGCATGCTGGCCGACATGACCGGCATGGTGTCGAGCGCCTCGAATTCCGGGTTGACAAGATCGACCGAATTGGTGAGCGCGCTGCCGACCTGGAAAAACGTCTGGCTGGACCAGTCTCCCATCCAGTTGAGCACGCAGCGGTTGAACAGCGCGGGGCTTGCGGCCGCTCTCGACGCCAGCCCGCCTTCTGGCGGGTTCATGGTGAACACAACGTGGAGGTTCTTGATGATGCGGTTCCTGAACCATCTGAACACCTCCTCCTCGGTCTCGAGGTCAAGCGGCGGCGTCGAGGCCTTGGCAGCGTCCCTGCAACTCGTAAGGAGCGAGGTGAGCTCGTCTCCCTCAAACAGCCCCGGGATCTCGGCGTTGGCCAGGAGCGTATTCATCCTCTCCAGGAAGCCAGAGTCGAGCACGTTGGCCTCGTCCAGGATGAAGCAGGTCCGCCTGTCCTCGGACCCGCAGAGCCGCAACACGTTGCGCAGGTCCATGTCGAAGTGGGCTCCGGTGTATTTGCGAGAAACCTTGATCTGGTAGACCGTCATGCCCTCCATCCACGACACGAGACGGGCGAGCGTGGTCTTGCCACTGCCGCTGACGCCAATGAGGATCAGGTGGCCTTGCGGCTGCCTGAAGACGCGTGCGATGCGAAGGGCGTGCTCCAACACGTCGTCAAAAGGAACCAGCGGAACATCCATGACCTCGTCGCCGAACTGCCTGAGCCGGTTCTGCACGTAGTCCCGGAGCTTGTCTTGCTCGACCGGCTCGTAAGCCTTTGTGAGCCAGTCGGAGAAGAGGATTGGGTAGCTGAGAGCGTCGTGGTGGTTGATGCCCTCGAAGAACTGCTCGGCGACCCGCTTCACAGCATCGTCGGTCCACTGGCGCTCCTCGTCCTGCACAAGACGGTCCCGGAAAAGCCGGAGAGCTTCATGCGCCCAGATGCGGACAAGGCGGTCGAGGCCAACCGGGACCACGCCAAAGGCCCCTTCGTTCTCGGCCGGCTTGATCGCCTCAAAGACACCGCGAACCCAGCGCGTCAGCTCGCGAGGGCTGTAGATGTAGTGCGGCTGTATCTGCGGCGTAAAGCGCTGCTGGGATTCCAGATAGAACCGGACCATGGCATCGGTCAGGGGCTGGGCGAAGCCACGAAGCGAGGGGGCCACCTTGAGAGCGGCATCGTTGTACGCTCCGTAAATCTGCTTGAGGGAGAGCTCCCCGGGATAGTCGACCATGATGAGAGGCGCGTGGCGAAGGAACCTGGCCCCCAGCGGCGTACGTCCAGCGTCGGTGGGGGGGTTGCACGCGCCCACAAACTGGATGCGTTCCAAAGTGATCCAGACCTTGTCGGCGGTTCTCCAAAAGCCGTTTTGCTCCACGAGCTGGCGAAGAAAAGAGATTGCCCTCTGGGTGCCGTACTTGTCCGGAGCCGGCAGGTTGATCTCGTCGCAGAAGATGACGATCCAGCGTCCGAGCTGTTTCGGGGCCAGCACTTGCTTTTGGTTGACAGTCTTGAGCTCGCAGTTCTGCTCCAAGGTCTGGATGAGGAGCTCGGGGGTGGTCGAGCTTGAAAAATTGAGGCCTATAGGGTCCAGACTGGAAAGCTTGCGCAGGGCGGCGAACAGGGTCATGGTCTTGCCGGATCCAGGAGGGCCGCAGAGGACCAGGGGCTTGTGCTCGGCGAGCCACGAGTAAAGGACATCCTCGTGACGGAGGGTATCGACGGTGGGCACAACCACATCACCCTTGATGATGGCATCGGGCATCATCTCGGTCCTCGGCACCTTGGCCTGCCACGATTCCCACTCCGTCTGAGGCAGCTCCCTGACCTTGAAGTCAATGGCCGAATTGGTTTCGTCGGTGGGGGGCGAGCTGATGCCAGGGAGACCACGAAGCTGGTTGCCAAAGGCGTTGCGGTCACCGAGAGGACAGTCCCCGGTGAGCGCCCACACAACAGCCAAGGTGAGTTTCTTGGACATGTAGTCGTCCATGAGCTCGTCCTTGAGGGGCAGCCCCGTGTCAACGTTGTGCTCAATTATGTCTCTGACGGCCTTGTTGAGCAGGGAGAAGAGGGTCATGAGGGCCCGGGAGGCAGAAAAGTCCATAATGTGATTGTACCGCTCCGCGTGCGCAAGAGCCTCGGTGATAAAGTTGTCCGTCAGAGAGGTGTCGAGGTAGTTGGCGACCGCTGCCTGGACGGCGAGAACGTTGTCGGCGCTGATGGCAGCCTGCGTCTTGGAGGTGACGTCTCGGAAGGGCTTGCTCCGCAGGCTGCCGAGGTAGTTCCTCACCAGCATCATGGGCGAGACCGTATCCTCGCTGAACCACACCATGCCACAACGACTGACGGTAGCCAGCGTGGCATACTTGAGATTCTCCACCTCGAACATGATGCGCACGTTGGGCGGGAGGCCGAGACGCTCGCCGTTTGGAAGGGTGAGGAGCTTGTTGTCATCGAGAACACTGTTCAGGTTTTCAACCCACTCCGGGTCGACGTCGCCGTCAAAGACGATCCAATGCGTCTTTGACTGCTCGTTCTGGAAGTTGTTGACGATCTTGCGCAGGATGGCGGTGAACAAGCCATCGGTCCACTCCCGAGTCGTCGAGTCCAGCTTGCCGTAAAGCGCCTCCTTGGACATGACCTTGGAGTCGATAATGTCCGACACGCCCTTGCGGCCCTCCGCGACATGCATCGCGTCCAAGAGAAGCCTCCACGCGGCAGATTTGCCCGTGCCCGAGTCGCCAACCATCATGACGCCGTGGTTGATCTTTTGGATCTGGTAGAGCTGCAAGATCTTTTTGAGCCAGTTTTCGCTGACGACCAAGTGCCGCTGTTCGGCCAGCGTCCGGATCGCATCCTCGAGAGCGCGCATGTCGGCCGGTACGTAATCAACCCCTGGGAAGCTTTCGCGTTCAATGTCCTCCATCATGTCCACGTCGCTCTGGATGAGCTTCGGGGCGATGGTCTCGCGAATGCTCTGCACCAGGATCTGCGGCTCGACAATCTGCTCGTCGCCCGTCGCCCCCTCATTGCTCCTCAGGCGCGCACGCTTGAGGCCGCCCGACGACACCAGCACGCTCTTGAGAGCACGCAACCCAAAGTCGTAGTGCGCCTGCTTCGAGAGCCTCCTGGCGCATTGGTCAAAGAACGGCACAGTCTGCTTTGACAGGTGTTTGGCCTGAGTGAAGCCCTGCGAGTAGAGCATAACCTCGGCGATGAGCTCCTTGTCCGGCTTTGACATGGCAACGCTGCGGAAGAGCTTCTTGAGGTTGTCCGGAAGGTTCGAGCGGCCGGCATATCCAGGGTTCATGGTGATGAAAATGCCGGTGTTGTCGTTGACGCGGAGCTGACGGCCAGCCAGTTCGATGCGGTAAGTGTTGTCAGCAACGCCCTGCTTCAGCCCGATTTGGATGTTTTGGATCTGCTGCGAGACGGCGGACAGGATCCGTTCCTCGAGACGGTTGAACTCGTCGAAGCAGCCCCAGGCTCCGACCTGGCAGATACCGAGAAAGATGCGCCCCATGGCCACAAAATCAAAAGTGTCGTCGCAGCAGAACACGAGGGTGAAGCGGCCGAGCTGCAGGCCGAGCGCCTTGACGGATTCCGTCTTTCCTGTGCCGGCAGGACCATATGGGGAGCCGCCAAGTCGTTGGCAGAGGCCCTGGGTGAGTGTGAGAAAGCAGCGATCCGTGAGAGGAGTCCTGACAAGGCGATCGGGGACACCCAGGTACTCGAAACCGTAGTTGAGGGACGCGTTGGCCATCTTGACCTGGAGGCGTTGCAGGAAATCGCCGTCTGGGGTGTAGACATATCTCATCTGCAAAAGCCAGAGGTGGTGACCCTGCGATGTGGCATTGGCGTTGGCCAATTTCTCGATCACGTCGCGTTGGTGGACGCACTCGGTGATGAGCTGCTCGCACTTCTTGCGCTGGAGGTCGGCAATGTCCCCGAGAACCATGTCGGCCAGCAAACGCAGCAACTGCGCCTCCAGGTCCAAGAGCTGGCCGAGGACCTTCCCGCCAGCCTTCAGGCCCTCCTCGACGGCGGCCGTCCAGACGGCCTGCGTTGCAAGCACCACGATCTGGCTCGGGAAAGCCTCCATAAACCGGGTCAGGGCGTCAACAGTCAGCGTGTCGCGGGCGAACAAAGGCCCAAAGGCATCAATGGCTTCGGCAAGAAGCTCCGCCAGCGTGGACTTCATGCCCTGCTCGAGAAGCGTGAGCCAGTCGTTGATTCTCGGTGTTTTGGCAAGCGAAATCTCCTTTCTCAGGTATACAGTCTCGGCCTCCCTCGACTCAAAGCCCGAAATGGTGCCATCCTCCTTGATCACGATGCCGGAGATGCCGGCAAACATCTTTTGAAAGTGCTTCGAGATCCTGGTGACATCGCTGCTGTTGCCAATCATCTCAAGCAGGTCCTCGTCGCCGACAAAGTAGAAGCGTGGGAACGACATGCGCTCCTTCTCGAGGTATTCGCCAAGCGCCTTTTGCAGCCTGTTGAGCGACTTTTGCAGAGTGTCGATCTCCTTATCGCATCCCTCAATGTCGAGCACCACGTCGACCTTTGGAGAAGCAGTCACGCGGTTCATGAGACTCGTAAACGCCTTTTCGTTCCTGGCAAAGCGGTTCGCCTCCCCCGGCAGCAGGACGTGGATCTCGGCGTTGCCCTTGAACACTCCCTCGAGATAGACGTATTGGCGCTGGACATCCATCCACGGATGCAGGATTTTGTAGATCCTGTCAAGCCTCGACTCCCACGTCTGGGTTTCGGTGCGCATCTCCTTGGTCATGTGTGGCGAGTGGTGCATCGCCTGGAGGCCGTTGATGCTGTCCTGGAGCTGCTCGAGGAGGTCGTCCCAGCCGCGGATGAGACGGGTGCCCTTTGAGGATGTGGTGAGGTCGAGCTCGTACGTGTTCCATCTCTCCTTGTCTTCGACGAGGTATTTCTTCAGAGCGTACTCGCCCTGCGCGCGGGCGATGATGTCTCGGATGGCCTTGTCGGCCGCCTGCAGAGGCAGCTCCCAGACGTCTCCGAGCGTCAGGTCTTTGGGCCGGGTCCTGTTTGTGCGCTTAAACACCTCGTCCCAGTGGTGGTCGTTGACGGCGTCGGATCTCAGGGCCACGATGACCGAGGTCTCGTTCAGGGTTGTCCTGTACTCGTCGATCTTGCGCAGCAGCTCCTGGAAAGTCTTGTAGCCCCTCCACTTGCTTGCCAGTTGGTTCATTCCTGACTTCTGCTGCCGCAGTTCCTGTCTGATGGCTGTCGGCTGCACGTCCAGCCATCTGGTCTTGCGGAGAGCGATGATCTTGGTCCGGAAGGGCGACAGCGCGCCCGAGAGTTGTTGGCGCTCCGTCACCTGCTCCTCGAGTTGCTCCAGCCACTCTGTATCGGTGCACTCCAGCTTGAGTGCCTTTTGGGCGGTGTGGAGCATGGTCATTTCGTTTCTGAGCCGCTTGAGGCTGTCCGAGTACTCGTTGAGCATCGACGTCTCGTCGCCCGATTCGAGTTCCCTGTCGCTGTCCCACTTGACGCGAAGCCGTTCGATCTCGCCCGTGATTTCGGCGCCGCTCCGGGCAACAATCTCCTTGATCATGTCGGCGTTCTCGTCGAGTTTCGCGCGTCGTCGTTTGAGCTGCTCATCAAACGCCCTCCAGGAGTCGTCCATCTGCGAGTAGCGGACCGTCCAGGTGTTTGGGTCGAACCTCCAGCGCAGGGTGAGGAGCAAGGTTTCCCCGTGTTTGAAGATGCCAATCAGCTTCTCCCACTCCGTCTTTTTCTCCTCGCAGTCGAGAATGACCTGCACAAACGGCACCACCTCCTCCTTCGTCGCAGACCCAAAGTGGTTGACCGTGATGCGCTCCAGTCTGGTGCGGGCGCCCTCAATCGCGTCGTGCACCTCGGCCATGTTCTCCTTGAGGATGGTGGCGAACCTGTCCCGGATTTGTCTCTGCAGATCATCGTACATGCGAGAGATCTTGATGTGGACCTGGTCATAGTCTATGACGATGTGTCCAAAGGAGTGGCTGGTGTCGTTTGTGTCAAAGGTCTGCCGGTTCTTCCGGATGTCGTGCAGCAGGTTGGACCAGTTCTCGAGGCGTTTATCCATCAAGTCGCCCCTGCCAGCCGGCTCCATCTCCCTCTCGACCAGGTTCATGTCAAGCGCCCAGAGCGACTGGAAGCCCAGCCACTTGCCGACGTAGCCGTCGACGTCCCGCAGCTTCCGGTCAATCGACGAGTACGCGCCGGCAAGCAGTCCGGCCGCGCACGAGCCGGTAAGATCATCGAACCGAGTCGCGCGGTCGTCCGACGCCGATCTTTGCTCGTAGACGTCTGCCTGGAGCTTCTCGAGGTCGCATATGACGGCAACCCACTCGTGCAGCTGCAGATGCCACTGCTCTCTGGCAGACTCGAGCGGGGGGTCGAGGTAGATGGCCTGATTCACCTGGTTGAGTTCGTGGACCTGTTCGGCCCTGGGGCCGTTGACCATCTTGCGGTGCTCGCTGGTCGGGGCGTCCTGCTCAAAGGCTTCGACCCACTGCTGGATGGCCTGCCGAAGACGAGCCTGCAAGATGCTGCGGATCTTGGTGTTCAGGTCGCTGACCCACACATTAAGATTGACAAAGTGGCGGCCGCGAAGGTCGTCGACGACGTCCTGGATGGCCCTGAGCCTGTCGCCAAAGGCCTGGGCGTCGTACTGGCAGTTGTTCAGGTCGGAGAGCGCCTGCGACGCCGTGCGGGAGCGTTCCTTGAGGGTCCAGGTCCTGCTGTGAAGCTCCGACACGGTGGAAAAGAAGGTGCGGGTCCACCTGCCGTGCGGGCTCTCGCCGGTCGCCGTGGACGATTCGGAGCGATCCCTGCTCTCCATGAAGGATTCGGGCTTGCTGACGAAGAACTCCCAGCGGAGAGAAATGCCGTTTCGGATCTGGTCGACGACCTGGTTGCGGGAGCTTGCCAGCAGCACCCGCTCCGTTTCTTCCATGGCACCGATGTGCTCCAGGGTCTGGGTCAAGGTGCGCACGCTCTCCTTGAGGCCGATGGCGTACGGGTAGACGCGCTTGGCGTCGGTTGCGACGTTTTGGATGGCGTGCGGGACAGAAAAGTTCTGCCACAAGAGGTTGCGCGTCTCCTTGAAAAGGGTGATGGCGTGCTCGTCGAAGTCAACGTCGAGCTTCCAGGCCGAGATGGCGTACTCGATCCGAAAGAGCGGGCCGCCAATCGTCGGCTTGTTGGGGCCTTGCATCTCGTGGCGCCATCTCTCAAACGAGTGGTGGACCCTGAGGATCTTTTTGAAGTTTTCGGCCATGAGGTAGACCTCCTGGCCGTCTATCTGGAGCTTCCAGTTCTCGCCGAGCACATCCTGAACCTTTTGCATGTACTCGTCGAGCTTGTGCTCGATCTGCAGCGTCCAGACGATGCCGCCCGAGACCCGCTGGAGGTCGCGGAGCTGGGACATGCGGTGGGCGTCGGACCTGACGTACTGCACCTTGGCGCGCTGCTGCAGCCCTTGGATGGCCTCCTTGACGTAGGTCATGAGCTGGGTCTGGTAGCCGACGATGGCGTTCCGGATCTTGGGACGGACCAGGAGAGCGTTGAACTTGGAAAAGATGCGAAACATCTCGTTGGCGCTGCTGGCCTTGACGAGCTGGTCGCGCAGCTGCGAGATGATTGCGTTCTCGACGCGCGTGGTGCGCTCGTTGTATTTTTCCTCGGCGCGCACCCAGCGCGTCCTGCCTTGCTCGGTGGCGCCCAGCAGGTCGACGCCGCGCAGCTCCTGCCAGGCCAGCTCCACCTCCCTCACGGGGTCGGTGTCGCCGATGGCTTCGATGACGGCGCCGCGGAGGACGTTGTCGATGGTCTGGCGGAGCTGCTCGTGGTCGTCGCGGAAGCTGTTGAGGTACTTTAGACGGCCCTCGAGGTCGGCGTGCTTCTTGTTGATCTTGAGAGGGATGAAGCGCTCGGCGCGACGGCGCGTGGCCTCGCGCGCGACGTTGGTGAACTCCTTTGCGTAGTCCTCAAAGGCCTTGAATATCTCGGCGCACTGGGCCATCCTGTCCTTGAAATCCTTGTAGTCGAGGTTGGCCAGCTCGGTGCCGGGGACGAGGCGGCGGAGCGTGGCGTCGAGATCTGCGGTGATGGCGACGACCAGGGGCAGCGCGCGGCGTACGGGGTAGGAGCACACCCTGAGCTTCTTGGTCAGGTGCGTGAATATCCTGCCGAGGGCGGTCTGGACGTCCTTGAGGCTCATGGCGTGGAGGAGGTCGCGCAAGGGAAAGTCGCGCATGAGGTTGTTGTAGTTGAGCACCCTGTCCATGGCCTCCTTGACGCCGGTGTCGGAGGTGAAGGACCAGGCCGGGCCCAGACGCTTGTTGACGGACAGGATCTTGAGGGTGAAGGCGATTTCGGGGCGGCGCATCTGCTCCTCGATGCTGCTGAGGGTTGCCTCCATGCTCAGCCAGTAGTTGATCTCGTCGCTTGCCGCGAAGCTGAGCTCCTGCGACGAGTTTGTGCTGGTCTCGTCCATCACCTCGGCCGTGACGGCGCGAATGTCCCTGAGCCAGCCGCTCACCTGGGCCTGCAGGGCGTTGAGCAGCTTGGAGTCGTGCAGGGCCATTTCGGTCTCGGGGGCGGCACCCCGTTTCACCGCGTCCACGACGCGCGGATGGACCGAGAGGAAGACGCGCATGCCCTTGTTGAGGTTCATCAGGTTGACCTCGAGGTCCTTCAGCGACTTGCGGGTGGCGGGGATGCCGGTCTTGATGTCTATGGCGGCGCGTTCGCTCTCGTCGTTTGGCTGCTGCGTGTTCGCGTCGAAGAAGGGCACCAGGGCATTGTGGATGTGCGAGTGCATAATCTCAAAGGCGGCCGACTTCCTGCCCTTGGCGGCATCGACGACGGCCTGGCCGGGGAGGTTGGTGATGAATACCTGGGACTGCACGGGGCGGTCTGGCGTGATGATGCCGGGTCCCTTGAGGAAGACGAGGGACGCGAAGACGTCCTTGGAAGACTCCATCTCCATGGTCAGTTTGTAGGCAAAGGTGAGGTGATGCACCACTAAAGCCAGCGAGCAAGATTTGCGGTCAGCCAATCCCCTCCCAGGTCAGCAGCAAAACAGACAAACAAACACACCTATCTTGTCCAAGCCGCCATCCGTGGCCGGGTCCTCGTCCCTGGACTTGGCAACCTTGTGGATGTAGAGCACATTGGAGGAGGCGTTTGCAAAGTACTGGCAGCGTTCTTGTGTGTCCTTGAGCAGTTGCGGGTTGAGGAAGCTGCCGTCGTCCTTGAGATCGCCCGGCGTGGCGCCCAGCGTGACCTGGGCAATGGTCTGGAGATAGTCGACGAGGACACCCGGCTCGATGGCATGGGAGTTTGCGGGCTCGGAGCCGTTGGCGCCAGCACCATCGGGTGGCGCGGCCGGCGAGGCATCGTCCCCCATGGCGGCAGCGATGACTTGGGGGCGCGAGATCGTCAAGTTCGGGTATGTTGTGTGGTGCGGTCGATTATCGTGGCGGGCTGCTCATTATTATCCCTCGTAGGCAGGCGTGCGTGCTGGGGTAGGGAGGAGGGTTGCTCAAGGATATATTAAGACGATCTCCCCCAGGGCCCAATTGAACGGGGATCGGTTCTCGGGGGGGAGCCGCGGGCGGCGGGACGGTCGGTGGTGGGTATCGTGACTTTTGGACGAGGCAGGTGCCAAGGGAAGTTGTGCCTGCAAGTTGGCAAGGAGAATAGCGTCGTAGAATAACTTGTAATAAGTTGACTATGTAGATAAGTTGGCGTGGCAGCTGCCAGACTATCAAATCTGACAGCACACTAGCGCAGGAGTTATTATTATGGGTGATTATGGTTATGGAACGGAGGGTGGATCAAATGGAGGACAACGACGCGATTCCTTGACGCGACTGCAACCCCTCACCTACCAATTGGGACTCGCCGGGCTTCTATTGGCCAGACCCCATCTAGGGTGCATGAGACAGCAGCAGGCACTTTACCTACTTTTAATTTAAATTAAAGACTGGTACGATAACGATGAGGTCAAGTTTGAACTTTATTCCAGACAGACACAGCATCAAGTCATGAGTTCTCGTTCAGAGTACCTAACGTGCTGAGAACCGACTTCCCTCCAACCCGTCTGTGGTTAGGACAAGAGGTGGTAAACAAGTAGTAGGCAACATGATGATGCAAAACCCCCCATACAAGCCCACCCAAAGCCTCTCAAGATTTTGCCCATAACAAGAAACATCGGGCAAAGAACCCCTGCTCAACTTTGATTCCTGGCGACATGTTTCCTTCCCCTCAGTAATTGCTATGCAAGCCCCCCCCCAACCGTTCGTGTCCCCGACGCCATTAGCATACCTCTTTCCTTTGCCCTTTGCCTTTGATGGAACCGCCTTGATCTTCCCAAGGCATGCTCATAACTCTACGGCACGTTCTACCAGCGCCCCCCCCTTTCATAGCTCCGTGCCCCCCTTCATAGCTCCGTGCCCTTCATAGCTCAGTGCCCCGTGCGTCTCCTTCAAGAAGCGTTGTTGGTGTCCAGCCTCTGTCGCTGCATCATGACACGCTCGTTGCAAATGTCGATAAACATCTCGAACCTCTGTATCTGGCCCTTTTGCTCCTCAACCGTCTTTTTGAGGTCGGCGATTTCCTTGTCCTTGTCCTCCTTCATCTTGTCGTGCTCCTCCTTCAGCTTGGCGAGCTGTTGGCGCAAATCCGTCTTGATTCGCTCATCCGAGGTTGGATGAGGCTTGTTATATATGCCTGGTCTGTTTTCAGCGATACCGGACTCGACTTTGGAGGGGTTACGGTTGATTGCCGCACGAGCGTTGTAGATGTCGCGTGGAAGGAGATAGACGTCAGGGTTATCAGTCTGCAGAATCTGCAACGTCTCCGAGACACCAACTCCTGCCGCCCGTCAGTACAAGGGTCGCCGTGCGGCACTCGTGAAGAAGCTGCTTACCATTCTCTTTCAGCTGCTTGACCTGCGCCACCATCTTGCCGTCCAGCTTCCTCGCGGCAGGGTGGAGAGAGGGGCTCTCGCTGGGGCCGTGGTTGTGCGAGAGATGCATGCGGTCGGGCCGGTAGCGGATCGTCCACTGCGTGCGCTGTTCGATAGCAAAGAAGCCGAATGGGCAGTCGCATTTGCGGGACGACGTCTTTCGCTTCCTGCACTCTGGGCTGACACGGCTCGGAGGCTTGCCCGCACGGTCGCACACAAACAGCACCTTCTTGAGCCCCGGCACTGTCTTCTTTGACCGCCCGATGACGACAGCATAGCCCACCGAGGTGCAGTAGTTGAGCACAGACTTTTGCACCGCATCCAGGCTCGGATAGCTGCCGCCCTCGGGGGGGGCCGACATGGTCTTGCCCATGGGCGGCGGTGGCCGAACAGCAGACTTGTCAGCTCCGTCATCGTTTTCGTCATGATGGCTGTCGACATCGTCCATGTCCTCGTCGTCGGGTGGGTCCTGGGGTTCCGACGTTGGCTCCGGGTCCCGATCAGGTGCCGCCGGGATGTGAGGCTCTGTACCGGGTTCCGTCTTGGTCTTTGGTTGCGGGAGTTGTTTCTGAGGCTGCTGCACGGGTGTCGGTTGGGGGGTCGGCTGGGCCGGGGTCTGACTCTGTGACTGAGTCCGCATTTGCGACTGGAGCTGGTTCTGGATCTGCTGAGCTTGGGCCTGCATCTGCTGGGCCTGGGCTCTGGCCTGAGCCTGAGCCTGAGCCTGAGCCTGAGCCTGAGCCTGAGCCTGAGCCTGGGCCTGAGCCTGGGCCTGAGCCTGGGCCTGAGCCTGGGCCTGAGCCTGAGCTTCTGCCGCTCTGGCCTGTGCTTCAGCCCTTGCCTGAGCTTCAGCAGCAGCGGCTTGGACCTGGGCATCTGCTTGCGCCTGCGCGTGAGCTCTTGCCTGAGCAGCTTCTGCTTCTGCTTGAGCCTGTGCCTGGGCCTGTGCCTGAGCCGCCCTGGCCTGAGCCTGAGCCTGAGCCTGAGCCTGCGCTTGAGCCTGGGCCTGAAGCTGGACCTGAGACTGTACTTGCTGGACGCGAGCCTGGAGTTGGACCTGCGATTGAGGTTGCATCGAGTTCTGCGACTGCTGCGACAGTTGGTTGGACATGGACATCTGGCCGGCCGCAGTCGCGGGTACCTGCTGAGAGTTCTGCACATGACTGAGCGAAGGCCGGCTCTGCTGCTGCTGCTGCTGCTGTTGCTGCTGCTGCTGCTGTTGCTGTTGCTGCTGTTGCTGTTGCTGGTGGTGGTGGAGCGACGTGTGCTGTTGATATTGGCTCCTGTGGTTCGATAGCTGGGCAAGGGAGTTGTGGTGATGCTGCTGGGCGTTGAGTTGAGCGTGCTGCTGATGCTGGGATTGGGATAAGTCCTGGTGAGACGGGTGGGACGAGAGCGAAGGGGTCTGGGATGGCTGTGGCTGCTGCTGCGACGGCGGTTGGTGGGCAGAGGGATTATGGGACTGGTACTGATGGGGCTGAAGGGGCTGGCGCGCCGGTTGTGCCTGGTGGGCCTGCCTCATCTGATCTTGTTGGACCTGCTGGACCTGGGGAGATTGGTTGATTTGATGCTGGATCTGGTGGGCGCCGCGATGCTGCTGCTGCTGCTGCTGCTGCTGGCCGGTGCTCTGCTGGGACGCGCTCATGTAGCTGCCGGGCTGCTGGTGACTGGCGTGGGCTTGGTGCGGAGGCAGTGCCGGGTGTGTGGCAGCCAGGCCCGGATGGCTGGCATGGCCCGGGTGCATCTGATTCGGGTTATGGGTCTGGACCTGGCCCATGGAATGCGAGAACATCATGGACGACGGGTTGGAGGCGGCGGGCATGCGGGATGTAGCCTGGCCAACCCTGCCCCTGGCGCCGGCGCCGACGAGTCCCGCGGCGGCGGTGGCATTGTTGACGCTGTTGTTGACCGACGAGGTCGAGAACAAGTGGTCAAAGTGCGGGTATGCCGGCTGCGGAGCGGCATAGGCCTGGTGTTGGGGGAACGGGGACGCGGTCGTGTGGGGAGCCGAGGGCGGCTTCGTGTTGGGGAGCACGCCGCCAGCGGCAGCCGCCGCGTTGTGAGGTGACGATGGGAAGGCAGCCGATCGCCGGTAGTTAGCGGCGGTGGCCGGCAGGCCCGACATGGTGGACGACGACGACGACGGCGACGGCGACGACGGCGACGGCGACGACGGCGACCACGAGTCGAGTTCAGCCGAGCCGCGGGGCGTCCGACCTTGGCTGGTGGCGTGTCTGGGTCGTGTTTATCGTCTGTCCACGTCGGGACGTGTGGGTTTGCGTTTTGACCGACCGTGAATCTATCGTTGGGGGTGAGCGTCTGGAGGGGGCGTTGGAGTAAAGGAACTGAAAAATATGACCGATGACAACGGCCGACCGACACACCCGACGTTGGTGGGCGTGGAGGGTGAAGGGCGTGAGGGTGAATGACGGCGATGGAGGGGGGGGGAAGAAAAGGATCAGACGTAAGGCGGATGGATGGATGGATGGATGGGGGGGAGAAAAAAAAATAGATGGAGAGAAAATAGATGGAGAGACAGAGAAGATGAGATTGTTACCTCGAGGGGGAAAACGCAACGAGAAAAAAAAAAAAAGAGAAAAAAACGAACAAGAAAAAAGCAGCGACGCCCTCGCGGCCTCGTCCCGAACTCGTCGTCCGTCGTCGCGGACAATGGCGGCGACGACGATATCAAAGTCGAGCGAACGGCCAAGACACGACGTCCAAGGCGCAATATGTATGTATAAATATATATATCGCTAACCCGACTCCCGCGACGAAACAATCACGAGAAGGACAACCTTGGGCCTGGGTTCTCGGGGGTGTCGATAATGGTGGAGATGGGGGTACGGGAGGAGGTGTGGGAAGAAGGAAGGGAAGGGAACAAACTTCAAGGCATGGCTGGGATGGAGGGTGAAGGGCGTGTCTGCCGGTTTTTCTGTTCCCTTGTGTGTGTGCTGAGTGTGTGTGTGCGTTTGTTGTGTGTGAACGTTGTGCCCCGACCGTGCTGTGGTGTGGTGTGGGGACCGCTGGGACAAGGCGAGACCTTGGATTATTAGGGGTGATAGTTGCTCTGTAATCAGCAGCGATGGTGTGGTCCGTGCGCGGGGAGAACTTTGTTATTCCCTTATTTATTCGGATCGAACGAACGGAGGAGGTGCAAAGCAAAAGTCAGATAGATACACATCATCAAACACCAAGAACAGGAATGGCCAATGCTCACTCATCACGAGCAGACTCTGTCGGCAGAAGTTGGGCTGCTCTCTCTCTAAAAATCACATCACATACGTCACCACGGATTGATTCGACCACAGATATTCGAACACGATAGCGTAAGCGCCACCAGTCACGTGGTGATTAGGCAACCGGGACAGATTTAGGATTTGGACGGAGCAGCCTGATGGAGCTTGCCAGGCGTTAGCGGCCGCTGAACCTTGCTCTGGCAGCAAGTACGCGGCTAAATTGGTGTGCAGGAGCGCGGCGGTGCGCTCCTGATGATGTGTGGCTTGGATATAACGTATCTGGACTATCTAGACCAAGCCTGGGCGAGGGAGAGCTTCGCAAGACATCGGACCAGCCAATGCTCGTGCCATGTTCTGCTTCCTCTTGTTCTTGTTTTTGTTCTATTTCTTCTCTTCCTCTTCTTTGTCTTTATCTTCTCTTCCTCTTCTTTGTCTTTATCTTCTCTTCCTCTTCTCTTCAAGTATCCAGTCCCATCCAAACAAAGCCTTCCAAGTCCCGAGCCGCAAACTCCAAAGCGATGAGTGCATGCACAATATATATACTCGGAATAAAAATGTCTGAACAAAACGTGGAAACGCCGTCTTACATCAGCCCTCTACACGTCTCCTCTTGTGCGGCCGGCGTTGTCCCGGCTCCGCATCCACAAAGTGCTTCTTCTCAATCATATGCGCCCTCAGGTTGTCGGGCCGGTTTTTGTATTGGCTGGTGCAGCCGGGATACGGACACTTGTGGATCTTGGTCTCGTTGCCATGCTGGTTCTTCATGTGCTTGGCCATGCTGCCCTTGAACCATCTCGGGTCGCCTTTGGGCCGGTAGTCGCAAAGCTCGCAGCTGTCGTCGGCCTCGACAGCCTGCTGGGGCGTCGGCTCCGGAGACGGCGGTGTCACCACGCCTTGGTCTTGCTTGGGGGTCGAGAGCACGTCGGCTGGCGGACACGACGAGACTGGCGAGTCGGAGTCGGACTCGGACTCGTCGCCGGACTGGTCCATCGTAGTGGTAAAGTCGCGGAAGAGCTGATCCGAGAGGATGCCGGGATTGAGCATGGCCGTCCAGTCCACTCCGCCTGCCATCGGGCCACCCAGGCCCATCATCATGCTGTCCATCTCGTTGACTTCTTCTTCTTCTTCTTCTTCTTCTTCTTCTTCTTGTCTTTGGTGGTGCTTCCGCCAAGCCTCGTCCAGGCAGGGATCTATCGAGGCCACAAGCTCGATTGCCTGGCTGTGGTAACGTGATCGGGCCGAGTGGCCTGCGGGGTGTTCTCCGTATAGACAGGTAAACTGGTCGTGGATCAACGGAACGAATGCTTCAAAAAAGGTCCGCCACGGGAGGTGGATCTGTGATTACGCGTATTTAGTCAGTCAGTCAGACCTTGGTGCAAACGTGAGCGGGCACATACCCTTCCAGCTTCTAGGAGCTCGAGCTCAACCCGACGGACGCTGCTGTGTGAGTTGGGTTGCAAAGTTGCTCTGATAGCCGCAACGAGCGCCAGGTTATCCGAGTACTGCCTGCATAGCGCAGTCATTAACCGGCCAAACTCGTCCAGCACGTCGTTGGAAAGAGTCACGGCGCTTTCCACGAGATGCCGGCTTGCAAGCGACGACGGTTTTGCCGAGTGAAGGCCCATGTCCTTGACGACGGCATGGTCAAGTCCTGGACTGATCAGTACACACACAGGGGGATATCTGTATAGATAGGAGATGGATAGATAGAGAGATGTACATACTGTCAAGGAAATACCGAGCCGTCGAGATCAGCCGGTCCCGCGCCGGCGCCGGCTCGACGGCATACTCGGCAAACCCCGCATTGCCAGCGGGGTTGCTGCTCAAAGGCGATGCTGGCAGGGACAGGGAGGACGGGCCCGGCGTTTCACTCAGCGATCCCGACATGTCACAGTGCATGTTGGAGGGCTCCCATATCGCCTTCGCCAGTTGGACATAGGCCTCGCGTATGTGCGGGGCATAGCGCTGGCCGTACACGAGGACCTGGCGGTAAAGGTCAATGACGCGGACGTCGGTGTGTCTGTCATCCAGAGAAAACGACAAGGCAAAGGCAACGTGGGCGAAGCAGAGCGCGTCGACGGGCTCGGGGCTCTTGTCGGTCTCGAGCATGCTCCTCAGTGTCAGCAGCCCAGTCAGGGCGAGCGTTTCAGGCGACATGTGATACAGCTGAGCGGCGAGGGGATTCGTGGGTTCCTTCCTCAGCGTTGCAAGAGAGGACGTGATGTGGTCTCTCAGCACCTCCCAGGCCAGCTCAAGAAGCGCATTCGCGGTGGTTGATGGGGCGGCCCCGAGACCGTCCATATGGGTGTCCACGGCCACAGGTGGGAGAGGCAACGAGGCCGCAGATGGGAGAGGTTCAATGGTAGGTTCGAGAGGGGATTGCGATTGCGATTGCGATTCTGAGTGTGAATGTGAATGTGCAGGCAGGGAGGCCGGGAGAGATCCCATCAGCTGGGCCAAGTCGGCGGGCAGCTTCGAGTCCAGAAGGGGATCGGCGGGAACTGGCTCGGCAGGGAGCTCGGGAATGGGCAGCATATCACCCCTGGCGCCAGCGTCACGGGCCGTGTAGGCATCCATGTAGACGGAGTCGACGGGACTGAGAAGCTGGGCAGGCGACAGCGGCATGCTGCCGCTCGTCGCGGTCGTTGCCTTGCTCGGCGAGGCCCAGGCGGTGGCGTCGCACCAGGGAGACGCAGGCGTGGCCAGAGTAGGGACTGTGCTGACAGTGCTCGCGTTGGTCACAGTGCTGACGCCGCTCACGTTACTCCACGTGCTGAAGTTGCTGATGTTGGATGTTGTGCTCCCGGTGCTCGCGTTGGACCTCACCGACGACATGCGGGTGGGGTCCATTGCCGCTTGGGCACAGCACCTGCCGTCTGGGCTGGTGCCGTATGCCTGGTGTCCAAAGGGCAGCCCGTACACGTGGCGATGTTGCTGGTGGTGGTTCTGGGCTTCCCATTGCGTCAGCAGCAGCTGGGTGCCATTGTCGAGCCCGGGGCTGAACGGCGGCGGCAGCGGCAGCGGCAGCGGTGGTGGTGGTAGTGGTGGTGCCAAAGTCTGAACCATGGCTTGGGCTGATGACGACGACGGCGGCGGAACGGCGTGCCCGCCGCCGGCGCCACCGCCGCTGCCGCCGAGGCCCACCTCGTTCGAGTCGATCTCGAATATCTCGTTGGCGTCGGACGGCAGCTCTGACTGGCCCATCAGGGGCTCGTCGACAAACGAGCCAAAGTCCAGCATGCCACCGTGCTCGAGAATCATGGCGTCAACTCCGCCGCCGCCCTTGCTGTTGGTGTTGTTGTTCTTGTTGCCGTTCCCCAGGGATGAAAAGAAGCCCTTGGCCTTGGAGATGATCTTTCTGCGTCGGGACGGGTTCCCGTTGAGACATCGCCGGCACTTTGCGTCGCTGAAGCGTTCGATACGGCTGCACTCGTGGCAAAAATACTGGCCGCTGGGCAGGTGCTCGCATCGATACAGGTGCTGGAGCATGCGCTCATGGTCCGGGAACCGCTGGGCGCACTTGATCAGGGGGCATTCGCGGCGTTCGTCGTCCGAGATCCGAGCCGACAGGTTCCGGCGCACTGCCGCCCATACGACGAACCGATGCAGGCCACAATCGTCACTTGAGGTATCACGATTACTGCACGAGCCGATTAGCGCCAGGCAAAAGACTGATGTTGTTGTAGCAGTGAGGGGGTGGTGAAGCGAGGTGTAGACCAACAACCTGTGTATCTATGGATCTATCCAGACCTGCCTGGTCTGGGCGGGGGAGGCGAAGAAAATATGTATTTTTTTCAGAAATAATAATAAGAATGATGATGATGATGATGAATAATGATAATATAGAGATATATATTTAAAAAAAAAAAAAAAAAAAAACTCACACACAAGACGACTGCGACGCCGAATCAACAGACGAGGACGAACTGATGATGGAGGCGGGACGAGATTTGCGACCCAGGCGGCCCACCGACGCGAGCTGGCGGAAGCCAGACATGGTGGACGAGGTTGAGCTCAACGACAGGCGTCCCACCGACATGGTGGATTTTGATCTCTTTGAATCCATGCCCGCTTACCTGCTAATTGCGAGGAGCAGCGAGATAAGCAGGGCCAAGAGACGTGGGAGAGCTCAAGAGATGACCTGACAGAGAAGAACAGACAGACGTCAGGGTGCGCCGCCACCCATGGCATCTTATGAGAGAGATTGGATGGATTTTCTTTCCTTCCCTCTCGAGAGTTTGGAGGGAGGCCGCCGTGCCGAGTTGAGTCGAGCATGTCCTACGCAAGGTGAGCAAAAGGTGTAGTAGGACTTGGCATTCTTCAGATCCAGGCAGTGATGTATTCTAGGACTTGACAAGGAGAGAGGTCGTCAAGGCTTATCAGCTTATCCGCAGCCTGCTCTCACCCCACCCCATCAGCGCTGAACTTCACCCCACAGTAGCCCGCATGACAGCGCTGCTGAAACTCGGATGCATACATACATATATACACACATACATACATACATAAATATATATACAACAGATGTATGCATCTATGATCCATCTATGTAGTGCTATTCTGCTCCGTCTGGGGTGTGGGTGTGCGTGCACTGCCTGATTGATGGCTTTTTGCGACTGCGCCCTGCTGGGCAGTACTATTCGTTGGCGTCTTGATTCGTTCTGGCGGCTGCCAGCGAACGCTCGACTGCTGTTTGCAGGTGAGAAACTAAGGGAAAGTTTGTTGTCAAACCTTTGGCCATGATATACAAGTACTATTAGGTCCCGAGGGGGTGCGCCGTCCATATATCATTTATCATGAGCCGCATGTCCGAAACAACCTCGCGACAGTGCCCCGGCGGCCTCGACGACGACGGGCTGTGGCACCAGAGAGGGCTGCCATGCAGGTTATCCAAACGTTGCAGCCCTCTTTTGCATGACGACAGGCACCTTTGCCAGTACGTGGTTACAAGATCTGCTCATAGATGAAGCAGATGGTGTGCAGGTATGCACATACTCCCCAATCACAACCAGCAGCTTCTCATTTCGCGCTCAGCCGTAGGATCTTGCTCTCCACACAATAATCCGCCCTACCATTCATCTCTTACAACATGTTATACGTGAGACACAACGGCATTTCCGCATCGGTCACACCTGAGGGGTTCCCATGTTATCATAAGAGGACGTAGGACATTGTATACTGATCCGATAACAGTCCATACAGAGACATGTGTGCAAATCCCGGGGAATGCTATTTTCTCCCCGTGACCCATTCTTGCTTTCAAGTGTGCCACGGCTTCTGACGAAACAAGCTTTACCGTCAAAGACTGCCATAAAGAAGAAAAAAAGCCTCTTATGACATGTGACGAGCAGTGCTATTATCCACGCACGAGAGACATGTTGTGAAAGCAGCAGGGGTGTTATCGTGTGCCATCGTTTCACTGCCGTATCCGTTTCCCCAGGAAAAGAGTTGGCTGCCGTGATTTCCTCGACATAAAGACAAGTTATTGCCATCTCAGGTCACTCCTCCGTCGTCTCAACAGTCCCCTGCGCCTCCCTCCTCGCCTTTGCGCCCGCCTTGAGCAGCTCCCACTTCTCCCTGTACTTCACAAGAGTCTTTTGTTTCTTCTCGTTGTCTCGCATCACCAGCGCCAGCTGCTCCTCCAGTTCCTGGACTTTCTTGCGCAGGCCCGCGCCAGCACCGTCGTCTTTCCCACCACTTCCGCCGCCGCCACCGCCGCCGCCACTGCCCGTCGACAGGGGCGACCCGGGCCTCATCAGTCGCATGCTCTCTGCGAGGGCCATGTGGGAGTTTTGGGCACTCGCCTCAAATGCGTGCAGCCGTTTGCTCAGGTTGTCGAGGGCGTCTTTGAGGGATTTGTTCTCGAGGTAGAGCTCCTCGATGGTGTTGGCAAGGTTCTTTTCGGAACGGGAGCGGCCGACGCGCTTCTTGGCGCCATCCGAGAGCGGCGCGTGGTCGTGGGCGGGGGCGTGGGTGTGCGGGGGCAGGGTTTCGCGTGCGTCGACAAAGTCGTCGTCGGCTTCGTTCTCGTCGCCTGAGCGCATGACCGATGACGCCTCGAGGCGGCGCTTCTCCTTTTCGGCAAACGTCAGGATGTTGGCGTACGAGACGGTGTGGCCGCTCGTTGGTACGACGTAGAAGGAATCGGCGGGGGCCATGTCACGCGAGATGGCTCGCAGGGTGGCCTTGGAGTAGATCTTGGACAGTTCAGGCTCGGCCGTGCTCGAGTGGGTGCGCGAGAGCCTGATTCGTCGCGAGTTGCTGGATGACGACGGGTCGGGGGCGGAGGCACTGCCGCCGCCGCCGCTGTTGCCGTTGCTGCCGTTGCCGCCACTCCCTTCGGAGATGAGGGGCAGGCCGGCAAAGGCGAGAGGTGCCGAGATGCGGCTGATGATGCTGCCAAACGTGTTGTAGAAGCGCGAGTACCCCTCCTCGCTGCTGTTGCCACTGGCACCACCCTGGTCCTGCTTCGAGCCATCGACGTCGCCGCGTCTCTCCAGGCCTTGTGTGTTTGGGCCCGAGCGCCGTGCCCCGACAGTCGTGGCGTCGTGTGCGGCCTGCGGCTTCGGCCAGGCGTTGAGGTCGGTCACGCGCGGCGGCACGTCCAGGTTCCCGGGGGCCTGGTCACTCGAGACGCTCGGTGTGAGAGCTCTCCCTCGCTGGGCCGAAGCGCGGATTCCCCGCGCCGTGGCCAGGTTGGTCGCGATGGACGACGTGAGATCGCGCTGCGGAGGTATCATGCGCTTCTGGGCAAGAGATGACGCCAGCGCCGGGGCCTTGGCGCCGCCGCCGCCGCCGATACTGGCCATGGTGGTGCCTGGGCTCAGTTGCGGAGGTTGGCCCCGACGCGCCGCCGTGGCCGTGGCCAAGGCAGCTGATGATGCATCGGACGCGGCAGCCTCGGCGGCGGCGGATGCTGCCGACGACGACGACTGGACGACGATGGTCTTGGAATCGGCGGCCTCGCTGGCGTGGTGGATGTTGCTGCGGGCGTCGGACCCGCTGCCGCCGCAGCCAGGCGGCAGCGTCTCGTGCTGCTGGACCTGGTGCTCGGGCGCGATCCTGAGCAGCTCGGCGATGCGACGGTGGTGCTCCTCGAGGAGCTTGAGGGTGCGCAGGGCCTCGGCGCTCGACGTGTGCTTGGAGGCGTTTGCGAACTCGCCGGCAGCGAAGACGTGTTGGCTGGCCTTGGCGTAGTCAAACGCCTTGACGAGCGGCGCGGTTTCCATGTCGGCTGGTTGATGAGGGATGAAGGCGATTTCGATGCTGGTCAGTTGATGATGAGGTGGGGGTGGTGAGGGACAAAATGCTGCGTGTACATAATAGTGTACAAGAGAGCAGCAGCCACCACAGAACTTGCTGTATAATTGTTGTTGATGGGGGGAAAAGGAACGAACAAAATGACCAAGAAAGAGGGGGAAAGATAGGAGAACAGGGAAAGGGAAGGGGATTTAAAAAAAAAAGTCAAGAAAAAAAGGTTTAATTCTGTGATTCGAGGTGCTGGGGTGGCCTTCAAACTGGTATTTAGAGGATCTTGCTACAGGTGCCCCTAACGTGATAGCGCCGATCGACCCCAGATCTTGACCCCAGGACTCCAGCACCTTGGCTATCCACTCATCTATGTACATGGTCTACATGGTCTAAAGGAACGAAGGCTCGCTCCTCTGTTGGTTGATTGTCGATTCCTTTGACATGTCATTCCTTTGACATGTCTGACATTTGTTTATCCTTATCCAAGCTGATAAGGCAGGCATGCTGCCCCACCTGCCATAATATTATCCCCCTTAAAGCCGCCTGCAGGGGCGACCAGTAGCTCGGTCGGACCAATAAAATGTCGCCTGGGATATTTTCGCCTTCAAACTACATCCACCCATATCTCTACATATATCTACTTAAAAGTCGAAAGGATTGATTCTGTGCTGGATTCGTGACTTCATTGTTCTTTCTGCTCTTATACGACCTGCCCTTTCTCTCTCCTTTCTCATTTCTCGTATTTCTCATATTCTTACATTACCTCTTTCACGCCCTTGCATTCGTTCATACTTGACTTCTTCTGCTTCGTGCCAACACCAACAACCCGTCATTCCCAGTTCCCAGTCCAACAAATCCTCTCCTGCAATGGAGCCGGCGGAAACGGCTGCACCTCCACCCACAAAAGGCGTCAACAAACTTATTCCCAGGAGACTGCGCAGAAAGCGTCAATCGGCCTCTGCTGGCGGCGATCTGGACGACTTGGCCGCCCCTGCAGATCAGGGTACCGCCGGTCTGGATGCCGATGAGGATTATGAAGCCTATGATTCGGACCCTGAAATGTAAGTTTATTTTATGCAAACGGCCTCCTTTTTTGTCATTCGTGCGTGCCCTGGGTGGACCATCGCATCAGCTCGTCATCGCAACCAATTCAGAGTGCAGAGTTGCAACAGCCAACCTTTTGGCGTACCAGCTGTCAAAACGGTCGGGATAGGGCTCCCTCTCTCGATTTGACAGCCGTGTTTTGGTGTTCACGCAGCAACTTTGCTTGGCTGGCCACTTGATCGACAACGTCCATCGGTCGACTTCCCTCCCACTCTACGTTTGATTATCATTATACGCTCGAGAGACAGAGAGAGAGAGAGCTGACCACAACACGCTCAACACAGGTCCTCGTCGAGTGATGCATCACGCCCCAAACCAGTCCCGACTCCACGCCCGTCCCAGATCGGATACCTCACCACGTCGTCATCCATAGTCCAGGCCGCCCACCTCCCCGAATTCAGGCCTGAAACGTCGAGCGCACGTTCGTCGAGGAGATCGTCCAAGTCAGACATCTTTCAGGACTCGGACCGTCGCTCGAGGTCCCGCAACAGGCCTCAGCAGCTTGCCGTCAGCCACCAACCCGCTCGGTCCGCCTCTCCCGCCGGCAGGATCCGCGACATCTTCAAGAAGTCGTCCACCAAGGTCGCCACAGACCCGGACACGGGCTCCCCCGTCAGACTGCTCAAGTCGGCCGCCACCTTTGCCCCCCCGCAGCCCAGATTCCAGTCACCAGAAGGAACCCGCAGGCCCGCCACATCGCACGCGAACCTGCATGTCGACAGCAGCGCCAGGCCCACCACCCCGCCTCCGGCCATAGCCGCGGCCACAGCCGACTCGTCGCCGCCGCCGCCTGTGATTGTGAGCACGCCGCCGACGCCCACGTTCCCGCGCTTCGAGCTCAAGACCCCCCAGAAGCACGACTCGCCCGACGTCGTCGCCATAACCCCGCCGAAACCCGCTGCGCATGGATCCCCGCTCAAGGGCGACGTGAGCGTGCTTAAACGGCCGCGGACAGGATCAGCAAGCCTCGTGCCAAGCAAGCTCTCGACCGCAACTCTGCCGCCCCCGACTCCGGCCGAGACACGCCCTACTACCCCGGGAGGCAGCAACCCCGCCGCATCCGGCTTTTTCTCGTCCATGTTCACCGTTGCCCAGAACGCTGCCACCACCTTTAGCAACACCCTCCTCGTCTCTCCAAACATCACCAGCAGCACCAGCACCAACAACACCAACAGCAATAGCAATCGTTCGAGAGCGACCACGCCCAGGGGGTCGTCGGGCTTTCAGGACCGAGACCCCATCGGTCTCGCCGTCACACAGCCCGCCATGGAACCCAAGGACTCGGCCGTGCGAACTCTGGGGACCGGCGACCTCAGCCTGAGCCATTTGGGGCTGTCGGAGCCAGCAGCTGCCGAGGAAGACACCACTCCTGTTGCCACCAAATTCCCGGATCTGGCAGACTTGAAACCCCGGCCCGAGGCGGTCGGTGATCATCATCTGCCTGCCGCCTCGACAAGTGAGCCCGGGTCCGAGGACATCACAAACGCCCGCCCTCGATCCGCCAACGAGGCGGCCGGCAACGAGCTGTCGTCCCCCTCCGGGAGTCTGTACGAAGAGAAGCCGACCGGCCTCGGCCGTTCGGGAAGCGTCCGGAGCGCGCTCGGCCGCATAAACCGCAACCGGGGAGGCTCCAACACTACCGGCCCCGCATCAGTGGCCTCCACCTCGAACCTCAACCTCAACGCCACCGCCAACGGGCCCAACACCGTCGGCGGCCCCAAGCTTACCGGATTCGCCATTGCCAGCAAGAAGCGCAACCGCGACTTCCACCACCTCTTCAAAAGCGTTCCCGACGACGACTACCTCATCGAGGACTACAGCTGCGCGCTGCAGCGCGAGATACTGGCGCACGGCCGTCTCTACGTCTCCGAGGGCCACCTGTGCTTCAGCAGCAACATCCTGGGCTGGGTCACCACACTGGTCATGAGCTTCGGCGAGATCGTGTCGGTCGAGAAGAGGAGCACCGCCCTCTTGTTCAAGAATGGCCTGATGATCACGACGCTGCACGCCAAACACATCTTTGCCAGCTTCACGAGCCGGGACGCCACCTATGACCTGATTGTCAACATCTGGAAGCTGGGCCACCCGAGCCTGATGAGCTCCCTGAACGGCGTGCGCCTCGAGGGGACCGGCGGCGACAAGACTG
This sequence comes from Tympanopsis confertula, assembly GCA_026745395.1. Classification (NCBI taxonomy): domain Eukaryota; kingdom Fungi; phylum Ascomycota; class Sordariomycetes; order Coronophorales; family Scortechiniaceae; genus Tympanopsis; species Tympanopsis confertula. The sequence goes on along the minus strand of JAOYNU010101902.1, from coordinate 12,357 downwards.
AGAAGGTCGACGCGCCTCCCGCCCTCCCCGAGCTCGAGGAAGAGAACGGCTCAAACTCGGAGGAGGAGGACGAGAGCGACGAGGACGACGTGTACGACGAGGACGACGATGTTGACGAACGGCTTGCCGAGTACAGCCATGTCACGGATGCGTCCATGGCAGAAGCGCAGCCAGACAAGGCTGCCGCTCCCGGCAAGGTGTCTGCGAATGTCGGCTCCGGCTCCGGCGGCGGCGGCGGCCAAGGCGATCAGCTTAAAGAGCCCTTTCCCGCCACCGCCGCCGCTGGTGGCTTGGCCAATGACTTTCCGGGGCCCGTGACGCACGGGCCGACCGACTGCGGCGACGTGGCTTCGCACTACGACAGAGTCGTCGGCGACGAGATCATCTCAGCGCCCGTGGGCCAGGTCTACAACCTCATCTTCGGGCCCGAGTCGGTCAACTACATGACCAAGTGGCTCCAGGTAGAACAGAAATGCACCGAGCTGCAGATGGAAGACAAGAAGGGACTCGGCCCTGCCAACAAGACACGCACGTTCAACTACATCAAGCCGCTCAACGGCTCCATCGGGCCCAGGCAGACGAAATGCATCGTCACCGAGACCCTCGACGCGCTCGACTTTGAGAAAGCCGTCAACATCAGCGTCGCAACGGCCACGCCAGACGTCCCGAGCGGCAACGTCTTCATCGTCAAGACAAAGTACTGTCTCTCGTGGGCCGAGAACAACTCGACCAGGCTGCAGGCCAACTGTACCATTGAGTGGACCGGCAAGAGCTGGATAAAGGGTGGGGTGGCCGATCCTATCCGCAACACTTGAAGGACGTTGAGAGAGAGCTGACAACAGCTTTGCAGGCCCCATCGAGAGCGGTGCCAACAGCGGCCAGACGCAATACGTGAAGGATCTCGTGGCAGCCATCAGAGCTGCCGTCTCACGCCCTCGCTCTGGCACGGGTGGCGCCAGGGCTGGCGGCAAGTCGCGTAAAAAGGGATCCGGTCGCAACAAGGCCCCGCAATCGCTGGCCGGATCGGCTGACGCGCAGACTGCCGCCGCCGCCGCCGCCGCCGCCGCCCAGCGCAATGCTGCCAAGGACTGGGGAATCCTCCAGCCGGTCCGGCCCGTCCTCGAGCCCATTTTCGATATCGCCAAGCCCCTGTTCTCGGGCAACATGCTCTACGGTCTCCTCCTCGGCCTGTTTGTGGCCTGGTGGTTCGGCTTTGGGCTGCGCAGCCATCCGTCGTCTATGGAGTCGTCTCGCCCGTATGGCGGCGGCGACGGGTTCGGCTTCAGCCTCCCGGACAGGATCGCAGCATATGAGGAAATGTGGAGGCGAGAGGAAAGTGACCTGTGGGAGTGGCTGGAGGAACGCGTCGGGCTGGATAAGCTTGCAGACGACGTGCACGGTGCCGCCGCGAGCGGGTCAAGGTTTGGGCCTACCGGCAGCGCCCGACGGATCAAGGCAGGCGAAGCGCGCACCATGCAAGACAAGCTCCGCGAGGAAAAGGCCGAAGCCCGCGAGGTGGAAGATGCCATTCGCGTGACCGAGGAGCGGTTGCGAGTGCTCAAGGAGGTGATGAGGAAGAGGAAAGCAGGCTGAGTAGACGGTCACTTTGGCGTCGGTGCTTTTGGCTTGCTTTTGGCGTCGCTGCGCTTTTGAGAAGGGCATTTACTGGGGAGATCTGCCTTTTTAGATAGTGCCGCTGGTGGAGGCCGACGTTTGCGGAAGCTGCCTGGCTCGATACCTTTTATTTGTGTTGGCGGGAAGGGATTTTAGAACATGGTGTGCATACCTGGCAGGCGCTGATAGTTTGTTGCCGTTAAGATAGTACCAGCATAATGTCTGATATCTTGAGGCGTTGGCTACAGTCGAGTATTGGATTATATAGACTAGAATGGTGAGAATAGCATATACGCGACTGGAAGAAGTGAATCATGCAATCACCAAAAGAGCTGATGAAGTGAATATTGCAATCACCAAGCAAAAGATGCTGATACTCTGTTCTTTAATGCAACTCCCGCCTGCTTTCTCGCAAACATTAAACTTGACGAGGCTCACTGCCATGTGGTAACAGTGTGATTCATTGTGAGTACTCGTCAGTGATCACGTGCTTTCTACGCTCGGACCGAATCTCAGTTCATCATTCGCACTTTTCTTTTTGTTATCCAGATCTGGCTGCCAACGATATGGACGCACTGCTTGCGCATTGCCGACATGCCACTCACACCTTGTCTCAGGCATCATCTCCCCACGTGACGTCCACCTCAGACGTCCTCCTTCGAGAATGCGACGCCGCCCTGGTCGACCTTTTAAGCCGCCAAGCAGCCTTGGTCCTCAGGCTTCACGATTCAGACGCCGACGACGTCGACCAGGAGCTGCTACAGAAGCGTCTGGAGGACGTGATATCGCTCACCAACCGCAAGTTCTACCATGGCGCGTTCGGCCAAGTCACGCCGGGCTGGCGCGAGATGTACGCGGCCGCGCACGCGCTCAAGTTCCACCATCTGATCCTCAGGTCCTGCCTGGCGTCTGGCCGGGACGGGCAAGACAAGACGAAGAACGAGAACAAGGACATGCTGCGAGGCGAGCAAGAGGTCTCGGAGCTCGTCAGAGTGCTGGACTACGGACTCATCGTGTCGGGCGGGCCCGGCGAGACGTGCGGCAGGAACTGGGTCAACGAGGCGCTGGCGATGCTGGAAACGGCATGGGACCGGTGGGCTGCAGAGGAGCCGACGGCGTCGACAGCAGCAGCATCAGCAACAGCATACGACAGACAAGAGCTGGGCGTGCTCGAGAACACACGCGTCAGGGCGTCGAGGCCGATCATGCGCGTGCCCGCGATGGAGGTGCACGAGTTCGAAAACTACCTGCGCAGGTTTGGCCTCCCAATCGTATTCGCGGGCATGGCGTCCTCGTGGCCGGCCGCCGCGACGCACCGGTGGAAGGACGCGAGGTACCTGCTGGGCAAGACGTTTGGGGGGCGCAGACTGGTGCCCGTCGAGGTGGGGAGAAGCTACGTGGACGAGGGCTGGGGACAGCAGCTCGTGACGGTGCGGGAGTTTACCGAGCGATGGGTCCTCGGGGGCGACGGCAAAGCGCACGACGATGACGAGAAAGAAGAGAACAAAAGAAAGAAGAAAGAGCCAGGCTACCTGGCGCAACACAACCTTTTCGCGCAGATGCCGTCGCTGGCAGCCGACGTGCCCACGCCGGACCTGTGCTTCTCGGAGCCGCCGCCCGGCGCGAGAACGGCGCCCAAGCTCGGCCTCCCCCTCCGCAACGCCTGGTTCGGCCCATCAGACACCATCACGCCGCTGCACACGGACCCGTACCACAACCTGCTCTGCCAGGTCGTCGGCAGCAAGTACGTGCGGCTGTACTCGCCCGACAAGACCGGGCTCATGCGCGCGCACGGCGTCGAGGACGGCGTCGACATGGCCAACACGGGCGGCGTCGATGTCGGCGTCGTCGAAGGCTGGGACGACGACCGCGGGGGGGGGATGACGGGCGACGAAAAGGCCGAGTTCCGCAAAGTTGCCTACCTCGACTGTGTGCTCGGCGAGGGGGACGTCTTGTACCTGCCGCCTGGGTGGTGGCACTACTGCCGAGCGCTGAGTGTGAGTTTTAGCGTAAGCTTCTGGTGGAATTAGGAGGATATCAGGAGGATCGAATCTGATGTGGATATCATGAGATTTGAATCTGGGTAGCACGTGAGCGCACGTGAGCGCACGTGAGCGCAGCACGTACGACGACATCAAGATGGATAGATAATCAAAATCAACCTTGACAACTACCCATGGATGCAATGTGCCGCGGCCTGGACGACGGAATTGTCCCAAATAATGACACCAGACTCCGGCTGAGCATCATCGCCAGATCGGTAGCAACGACTGGACGCAGATGGATATCAGGCCGGGATCCGATTCCAGGAATCTCCAACGCTCTGTGGTCCTTCGCAACGTGCGGCGATTGTTCCACCGCTGGGGGCTGATATTGCTGCGGCGGCCATCGCCATCATCGTGACGAGGCTTTCATCCATGTGCGGGCTGCTCGCCTACTTTTGGAAGACGGATCTCCTCCAGCATATTTCGTTCTATTGTTTTCTTCTTATTTTTCTCACCATTATTATTACAGTTGGCCGTGCTCGGCCGTTTCTCTGCAGGGCTGTATCCAACATGACGGCCGACGCGCTCGTCCGGCTTGGACACTCTCGCCTGCTGCTGCTGACGACCTCGAGCCCGTCGTCGGCCTCCGTCTCGGACCAGACATGGGACTACATAAGCAAGAAGCAAGAAGTAAAGAGACGGATAAGCTACCACGAGGGCATCGAGCCTGTCAAGTGACGCGCAGGGTATGAATCGCCATGGACTGATTGTGCATGTACATTTATTTCATTATTGCAAATACTCATCATATTATACAAACAAGACCATCTCCATCAATTCTCTTGGCACTGCGCCTTGGAATAAAAGGACGGATGGAAGGGTACGTGCATCACCCCGTCAAGTAACTATTTATTTATAAAATATTGTGCAGCAGGATAGACTTGCACCCACCCGACCCAGGCCACTAAAAACACAGCAAGACGTGACGCCCTGTCTTTGAAGTTCAGAAACCAGGCCAAGTGACTATATCAAGTCACCAGTGAGTGGCCTGCCACTATTTCACCAAGTAACATTATTCGGAATCTATTTAAACGAACCTCTGACGCCCAAAGCTGAATGTAACGACGACATCACCTTAGATTAATAGATAGAGTATCAACTCTTAGTCACTCTCTCGCTCTTATTTGCTCTCACTCCGCTCTCTCTCTTATACTCTCTTACCCTCTCACTCTTGTACTCTCTATACTCTCTTATACTCTCTCTTTTACTTACTCTTACTTTCTTACTTACTCAGTTACTCTCTTATTTACTCTTACTCTCGCTCTCTCTCTCTTATATATACTCTCTCTCACACATACATATACTCTCTCTCACATATACACATACTCTCTCTCACACACACACTCTCTCTCTTCCTCTCTCTCTTCCTCTCGCTCTCTCTGCTCGCCTAACATGTGACATCAGTCTGTACAAAGCGATTCGGGCAAGAGCCAACCTCAATCCTTCCCTCTCCCATCGTGCAACGTCACGTGAATATGGCCATCTATCTATCTATCCTGCCCGTTGTGGTGACAAGAATTACCATCTCCATCTCCTCAACCTGAACCGCCAGTATAAACCCTATACTTCAGCAATATCTATCCCATCTGTATATCCCCACAATGAGGCTCGCTGTGTTCAGCACGCAGCCCTACGACAGAAAATACCTCTCGGCCGTCCACGCGTCCAGGCACAAGGACTCCGACGTCGAGCTCGTCTTCCACGAGTTCCCCCTCAGCCAGGACACGGTCAACCTCGCCGACGGCGCGCAGGCGGTCTGCGTGTTCGTCAACGACTCGCTCGACCGGGCGGTGGTGACGTCGCTCGCCGGCATGGGCGTCAGGGCGATCCTGCTGCGCTGCGCCGGCTTCAACAACGTCGACCTCGACACGGCGCAGAAGCTCGGCGTCGTCGTGGCCAACGTGCCGTCGTACTCGCCCGAGGCCGTGGCCGAGTTCGCCGTCGCCCTGATGCTGACGCTCAACCGCAACACGCACCGCGCCTACAACCGCGCGCGCGAGGGCAACTTCAGCCTCGACGGCCTGTTGGGCAGGACCCTGTGCGGCAAGACGGTCGGCATCGTCGGCGTCGGCAGGATCGGCCTCGCCACCGCCCGCATCATGAGGGGCTTCGGCTGTCGTCTCCTCGCCTACGACCCGTCGCCTGGCCGCGTCTTTGACGAGTACGGCGAGTACCGCGCCAGCCTGGACGACCTGCTGCGCGAGAGCGACATTGTCAGCCTGCACTGCCCGCTCATGGGCCGCACCCGCCACATGATCAACGCCGGCTCTCTTGCCAAGATGAAGGCGGGCGCCATGCTGGTCAACACCTCGCGGGGCGGCCTCATCGACACCGAGGCCGTCATCCACGCCCTCAAGAGCCGCCACCTGGGCGGCCTGGCCATCGACGTGTACGAGGCCGAGGGCGACCTGTTCTACAACGACCATTCGTCGAGCATCATCCAGGACGACCATCTGATGCGCCTAATGACCTTTCCCAACGCCATTGTGTGCGGCCACCAGGCCTTCTTCACCGAGGAGGCCCTGACCGAGATTTCCGAGTCCACGCTGCGCAATCTCGACGAGTTCATGGCCGAGGGCACGTGCAAGAACTCGCTGACCAAGGACCTGAGGAAGAGCCGGCGAGACTCGATGCCTGTGCGCAATATTTAAGAGTGAAGTCTGCAAGGCAGATAAATGGACCAGACCTTTCTCATCCTAGACTCCCTACATACATGTCTTGGTTCGTTCCTTGCATAAAATCTCTCTCTCTCTCTCTCTCTCTCTCTCTCTCTGTGTCATTCGTCATATATGCTCAAAACATTGGTCGAGTTCTGATAGTCGACACCGCACACGTCTCCAAAGCCGCCGAAAAGCTGCCCCCGCCCAGCCAGATACTTTTCAAAAGCCCCAGCACTGCAGCTCTCGCCCGGGCCGTCGGCGCAGTCCGGCAGCGGCTGCGGGGCCTGGTTGACCAGCACGCGCACGTAACCGGAGCCGTCATAGCCAAAGCTCTCGCATTCCATGCGCTCCAGTGCAATGGTTGTGAGAAACGGCAGGATATGCGACGACTTCCAGGCGCGGCCATGGTTGATGCGGTCCGACGGCATGGTGGCGTTCACGTCACTCGGCCCGCCAAAGGCAGAGTTGTTGAACAGGCCGAGCGCCACCAGCACCAGCGGGGGGGTTTCCCGGTGGGTAAAGGACACGTAGAGATCCTGGAGGTTGCTGTCGTCGTCGTCGTCGTCGTCGTCAGAGGCTGGCCCGGCAAGAAGCCGGCCGGTCGCATTGAGCCACGGCCAGCCCATGGCTCCGCTGAGGGGGTTGCCGTAGCCGGTGTTGTAAAAGTACATGATGTCGTTGGTGTACTCGAAGCCAAGCCAGTCGTTGGGGCCAAAGACGGACAGGGAGCAAAAGGGCGAGCTTCCGCGGATGACGGTCTCGTAGCCGCACAGCTGCTGCATGGCGACTATATCCGAGGGCGTAAAGTTGAAGCCGGGAGCGCGCGCGTTGAGCCGCCCTATAATGGGCTTTGTGTAAATGTCTTGGAAGACCTGGTATTCATCAGCCAAAGTAGGGGGGGAGGGATTATAAAACTACAAAATATAAAAATATAAAAAAAAAACCCACCTCGGCCTGACTGCTACCGCGCGAGGAGCTGTACGCCGGACAACTCTCGTAGGGCGTCAGCGAGTTGGCGCCATCCTGGGACCCCTCAAAGACCTGCACCAGCTGGGTGGCGTGCTCATCCCGGCCAAGCCCCTCGACAAACGACTGCGCGCTCTTGACGGTCCGCTCCGCATCAGACGTCCACACCTTGGCGGGCTGTCCGAGCCAAGGATAGCGCAGCCCGATGCGCACGCCCAGCTGGTAGCTCTCGAGCTCGCCGACCTTTGTCAGCTTCTCCTCGTCCGACTCCTTGATGGGCGTCGTCCAGGTCTGCAGGAAGGACAGCTCCGCGGCCTGCGACCAGTCGACGGCGCCGGCGCTACCGTTGCTGCTGGCCAGCAGCTTCTCGAGGAAGGGCTGGATATAGGCCCCGTAGTCGAAATCGTTGGCGTAGATGGCTGCGTGGCGCACGAGATATGCGGCGCGCGTCACGTTGCATCCCTGAGGCGGCGCGGGGTCGAGAGGCGGGTCGGCCGGCTCAAAGTAGGGCGTGATGCCGGCCAGGTGCTCGAGGGGGTCGAAGCTGTATGCCGCAGCAGAGACGCCGGCGCAGAGAAGAGACAGACCCAGAGTGCGGAGCGCCATGATGGGGACGAAGAAGACGCGCACCGGTGGGTGTGCGGTGCGGATGCTGGGGCTGTTTGTTATATATGCGACGGATCCGAGCTAGGTAAACCCAATCCTGGAGCCCGAGTCCATGTCGTCATGGCTTTGACGCGTCATCTTTGCCAGCATGGGCCTCAGAACTCGGTGAAGACAGATTCTGATAGAAATAAAAGTTGGACGGTTGGAAAAGAATGACGTAACGCTTGATTAGTCATCTGTGGTGCTGCCTTGGTTTTTTTTATATCGGATGTATCCGGCCAAACAATATATAATTTAATAAATAATAAATAATTTACTTTTTTTCTCTTTCTTATAACGTGAGGCCGAGTCTCCTTATCTCCTCACTATGTAGGTTGTAGATAAATCGAATGATAATCTATGCGAATTCGATCCATTTGCTGGCTTGGCCGGGAGATCCCCGGATAAACATGGCTCACATCAGGTCGTGAGAGAAATATTATAACTCAATATCAACTTGGTGGTTAAATTCAAATATTCCAGATCTCAAGATTCATGATTTCAAGAGATCTCGACCAGGCCTGCGACTTGTATATATGGGCTCTGGCCGTGGCCTCTCCTTTCTTTGCTCGTTTGTTCTGTATCCGTCATCCCACCCTTGGAAGCCAACAGCTCCACCTTGATCGGAGCAGCCTTGAAGATCCATCACATCACCACCCACCAAGAGAGAAAGAAAGATGGCTTGCCCGTCTCTCCGGCCTGCGGCTTGCCTGTCGCTCCGGCCTCTCCTCATCTGCCTCCGCCGCCAGTCAACCGCGCCCACCAACCCCCTCCTCGCTGGCCTGCGCGATCAACTCAAGACCGCCATGCGCGCCAGGGACACGCCTCGCCTCTCTGTGCTGCGCGCGCTCCTGGCCGAGATCTCAAACTCGGCCCACACGTCGACGCCCATCACCTCGTCGCCGCAGCTCCTCGCCTTTGTCCGCAAGGAGATGGCGTCGACCAGAATCTCCAAGGACGAGTTCGCGTCGGCGGGCCGGCAGGATCTTGTCGACAAAGAGGACGGCCAGCTCAAGGTGCTGGAGGAGTACGCCGAGCATCTCAGAGGCGGCATGCTGGGGGAAGGCCAGATCCGGGACGCCGTCAGCGGCGTCGTGTCGGAGCTGAGAGCCGCAAGCAGCACCAGCGGGGCAAACTTGGCAATGGGCGACGTGCTCAAGGCAGTCATGGCAAAGCTTGAAGGAAAGGACGTGGAGAAGAAGGACGTCGTCAGGATTGTAAGGGAGGTGATGGTGACTGGTTGAGGACACACGACTGCCAGGCGCGTTTGCGTGCCATCACCATCAAGAGGCCCAGGGCTGGGCATTGTAAATTTCACACCGAGTGAGAATATTATCGGCTCTAAACCGATGTTCCTTGGTGATATGATGATATGATAAGATATATTTTACACGGTTCTCTCGTCTCCATGCCCTTGCTCTTGATCCGACGTCTCCCTTTTTTTTTTCTTTTTTTTTCTTTTTTTTTTTGAAACCCCTCCCATTTATTTATTCCCTCATTTTTTCCCCTCTTCTTTTTTTTTTTAAAAAAAAACCCGTCTCAATGTTGGAAAAGTTTCAAGATCCTCTTGGAAGCCTGTCGTCCGTGATCGAGATCAAAGATACCATCTGCCCCATCTACTACAAACCATAAACAGAACAAGCACATCCTCCTCCAAAGTTTCACGGCAAGGTGGGCAACAGCAAGTGCCCGGCCCGTGGCCAGACCAAGAGGTCTCGTCTGTCTCAAGTCCCGTCGTCCGTGACACTCGGTCGTAAAAGCCAGAATATGTTTTTGTTTTTTGTTTTGATGTGGAAAGCGAACGGCAAACTCCAAAGAGAAGAAGAAGCAAAGGGCTCAAGCATACGTCTGTAAAGGAATATGGTTTTGCGGATGTGCTGGCCAAGGGTGGTAGACATTTGGTTGTGGTGGTAGACTTTGACATAACTGGTGCATTACAATTTGCAATACCTCTCGATCCGCTTTTACCAGTTCTAGCCAAAGTTTTGTTTTGGCGTCAAGTTGCCCTGAGGGGTTGAGATGTGGTCCCGAGGGCCGTTTATCTCTGAAAGCATCTTTAGGAAAGTCATTGGTCCAACCATCTCGGGTTTTCCGCAGCGGGTCCAACTCCACACTGATATTCTTTAATCCTGTCCTCTCTGCGAAGTATTTCTTTGCCTCTTGAGCTCTCTGGCGGCGCATTCTGGTAAGATCAAACAACTCCTCGGGCCGGATAGCGTCCAGCTCCTGCTGGCTGGCCGGTGGCATAGCGGTTTTATTCTCAGGTGATTTCAATTTCCATTTTTTGTATTCTCTTTTGTTCCTTCCATCGAGAATCACGCTTATCTCGGAGGGGCTCATTGGTTCGCTTGGAGGAGGCTTGGCATCATTCCCATTTCTTATTTCGTCTTCGGCTGCCATGGCCTGCAATGCTTTTGACTCTGGGCTTTCTATTACCTGCTTGTTCAAGGCCTGTTTTTTCTGCTTTCGGGATGAATCCTGTTTCTTGTCAATTTGGTCAGCCTTGTAATTCAGAAAGGCCTCATTGTCCCACGTCTTCCCGGCCGCTTTCTCAATGGCGGCTTTATACGCTTGATCCGCAGTCGTAATGGTCTTTTTCGCCTCCACCATATTTGCCAGCTTGTAAGATTTGCCGCGCAACGTCCTTAGAAGTTCCTTCTCGGAATTATCCGATCTCTCAAATCGCTCCTCATCCGATGACGCCTCGCGCTCCTTTATCATGTTATCGACAATCTCCTTTTTGGCCTTGTCGAGCCTTTCCTCGCTCCAGTTTTCAAATTTTTCACCTCTCAATATCTTGTCTACCATGCTCGTGGCTTTGATAATCTCCAAGCGATTCAAAACCGCCCTGTTTGATTCGTTGATAGTATTGCCGGGATCCGATAAAATGAACTGCTCAGGATCTACTAGGAGTGCAGGATACTTGAGATACGCGTAAACTGCCGACACTTCTCTGTGGGCCTTGATGGGACGCGCCTTTCTCTTATTTTTGCGAGTCTGAATGGCATCTTCGTTTGCTAGCTTTTCCATGTCGCCAGGGGTGAGGGGGGGGCGGCCTTCAAGTACTCTCAGATGTTTCTCACTGCGGACCAAGGGGACGGATTTCTTCCTTGTCTCTTTCCCGCGCGTCTGCTGGGTTTGTGTCGTATTCCCGGGGTTCCCAGGGGGCATGGCATTGCCATGAGCACGGGGTTTGGGAGTTGAATATTGAGAGTAATTGTGATATGCATCTGGATGGAAATTGTAAGGGAAAGGGGGAGATTTTCTGGGAGGTGGATATTGTAACTGTGGCTGATAATGGCTTTTTCTTCTTCTTTTTCTCGCTACTTTTTTGGCCGCTTTTGTCCCACTATTTACCATTTGATTTATATCATGTGCATCTTTTCTTGCATCTATGATGGCACGTGATTCGCGTGGCTGTCTCGTCCTCGGAACCTGTTGTACGTTGGCTGCCATTGTGAAAAACGTATAGGTCTCGAGGCAAGAGTATGATTTGGGAGAGTCGTCAACGGCGACAGTAACAACCTATGTATGGCCCGTGACGCTGTTGGCTGGCAGGTTGATGTTGATGATAGATGCTGATGATACTTCTCTGCTCTCTGTCTTACAAAAGGATGAAGCGGGCGGCGTCCAAGGCGGACTTTAAATGTTATTGTTGAGGGGGGGAGGACACTTAACACTGAGGCCAACAAGTGGATCTACGTGGATAGAATACTACCATAGAATACTACCGGTGGGCTTTGCTCGGCCGGCCGCTGTCAAACAAGGCCACGCCTATAAGGGTGGCCACCTCTCTTCTTCTCCTCGCCCTCTGATGAGACGATGCCCCCACACACCCACGCAAGGCGAGGAAACTGGGATTCGCACATGATTCATGAACGAACCAACACGTAAAGGCAGGAAAGGAAGGAATATTTATGTAAACAGGATGCTGTTGCTGATGACAAGGAGCAAGAGGTAGATTGTCATTCCTGTATGGGTGCAGCAGCCGCTTTCAAGGCCTGTCAAGTTTAAGGCTCTTTCATTCTTTTCTCTATTTTTGACCCAGCCGAAATGTGCGCCTGCATGTCATCGGCATAGCCCCATGCAGTTTTCCTCGGCGTGCTTGGCTCAAATTGGCCTCAAAGGGCCTTGGAGAGCGGAGGCGTCAGGCAACTTCTTCCGTGGCCTGCGCCCCGGCCCCGGCCCCGGCCCCGGCCCCGACCCGACCACACCACCATCCTGGAACCAACCTGGAACACATATCTTGGTTTGATCTTGGCCGTATCCATCATCCATGCACTTGTCGGGTATCGACTTTGTTCAATCACTCACGCCATAACATGCAATCACGTCACGTGATTATCCAGCGTCAGATTCTGAACAGGATATGCCAAGTCACATCACGATATAACGCCATACCGTCCATCATCATCCGGATCGATAAT
>JAOYNU010101791.1:0-39485 GCA_026745395.1 Tympanopsis confertula | reverse complement strand
CTACTAGCACTGTGTAAACAGGGGTGGGCGAGAAAGGATGGGGGTGGGATCAAAAATGGGGGTTGATAGTTAACTCCACCCGCCGCACTGATAAGAGAATGTGCGGGGGAACCGGCAAGTCAGAACTAGATCTCTTTGGATTTGGCGCTAAAAGAATGATTGGCTACGTGGGTGAAATGGATGCAAATGACTCCAGTCAGTAGCCAATTGTGCCAGATTCCAGGAAGAATGAAAGAAAGGCGTTAAGGAAACGCGATACGCAAGGGGCGATTAGAGATATAAGACCGACCCTGCGATTTTTCGTCCGAGGTGGAATCTCGATATCACTTCTTGTCCACAAATTCGACACCATCGGGTCAATATTGGGCCCATCATGAAGATTGAACAGTCTGATAAAAGAGTGGAGATGGGCGAGACGTCGGTCTATGCGGATGAGGAGGCCGAGCGATCATACAAGCGGAAGGTAGACTTCTGGGTTTTACCACTTCTATGTCTGGTTTGTAGCTTTCTCTCTTTATATTGTAAAAAGAAGACTAACGTATCTTTCAGATGTACTTTTTTGATTGTATGGACAGAGTGAGCGCCTCCGAGTTCCAACATTAGATTTCTGAAACTAACAACCATCCAGAGTAACTTGGCAAATGCTAAGACCGATGGACTAGATGAAGATTTACATTTTCAAGGGAATGACTACTCGCTTTTGATCTTGATCTTCTACATTCCATTCGGTCTCTTCGACCTACCTTGGAATCTCTTAATCAAGCGCTATTCCGGGCGATGGATGCTCTCGTCAAGTAAGCCAACTGCCAAAACACGCATTTACCAGAATGGAAAGCTAACATCAATTTTAAGTGTCCGTTGTCTGGGGCATTCTTGCTCTTTGTCAATGTGCAGCGAAAGATTTCGGTTCTCTTCTTTCCATACGAGTTATCCTTGGAGTATTCGAAGCCGGGTTCTTTGCCGGTGCGACATTCTATATGACGACATTCTATACTCGCGGAGAAATGGGATTTCGCCTCGCAATTTTGCAATCATTCGCTGTCCTCGCCTCGGCATTCAGTGGCCTCATATCATTTGGAGTGTTCCAGATCAATAGTCCAGCTGTTAAGGGATGGCAGTGGCTATTCATTATTGAGGGTGGCATGACCCTGATCATTGGAGTCATTGGTTTCTTCTTATTGCCTGAGTCTGCTCAGAAAGCGTGGTTCCTCGATGAAAGAGAAAAGGAAGCAGCAAAAGCTAGAATGCTTCGTGATTCCTCATCCGAGGTCGATGCAGAGTTCAACTTGCAGGAGTGCTTCCGTTCGTGGAACAATTGGCAGTTCCCAGTGTGGTGCATTATCACATTCACATACCCGGTTGCTTATGCTACGGCGATGAATTTCTTCCCATTGGCAAGTCGCAAAAATCAACCAATCCTTTTGAAAATTCGACTTCCCCTAACGAATGCAGATTGTCGGGCGCTTGGGTTTCTCCACTGTGAAAACCAATTTGTGGACTGTAGCACCAAACCTTGTTGGCGCAGTCGTGCTACTCTGCGTCGCAAAGTCATCTGATTTTTTCCGTGAGAGAACTATTCACATAATTCTCTCCTTGACGATTTCCCTGGTCGGGATGGTGATTCTCGCAGCTATAGACGTCATAGACAACAAGGGGGTAGCCTACTTTGCTTGCTTCCTGATGGCGTCAGGTGCTTATATCCCATCGTGCCTGGTACATGCTTGGCATAATAACAACAACGTGCACGAGAACTCTCGAGCGGCAAACACTGGCTTCTTTGTTGGATTGGGTAATTTGGCAGGCATTCTGAGCGCAGCAACATTTCGAACTGAATATGCACCTGGGTAAGTCTTGGTCGCTCTTCAGAAGAAAGAAAATTATCTAACAATTCACAGTTACATTCCAACTTTAGTAGCTACATGTTGCTGCAATGGCGTTTGTATTGTGTTCGTTGCTGGGATTGGAATCTGGATGCGGATGGAGAATCGCCGTCGAGACCAAGAGCAGGGCTCAAGGCTACAAGAGGGCCAGGTGGATACCAGCCAGTTCAAGGAAGGCTATGATAGTCCAGATTGGAGATACTTCCTGTAACAATCTCAGGTTACTTAGACGAGGGTAATTCTATATTGGCCGGTGGGGCAGTGGTATTTTGAATAGGTCATGGCGCGACTTATTCCAAATGAAAGACATATCTCTTTCGGTCTCTCGATGCGGGGTCAACATGATGATATGAATCTGACAAGATTTAATTTGCTTAAATGCTGTAAATGATAATCTACGGACCGTCTAATAAATATTTCATTGCATGCGGTGATACCTATAGTAAAGATAGACGAAGATAAATCTTGCAAAATCCTGGCAACATCAAGTCATTTAGAGATATTCCATTTTAAGCCGCTCAGCTGAGGTAAACATACAACGAAGACCAGATGTCTCCCACTAGCCCCTAAAGAGTACAAGAGCTCTTCAAATGGAGAGTAAGCACACCTCGCATATGCAGGCATTTTCCGGGGTACTGGGCTGTAGTTAGCGCAATCTATGACAAATTTCTACTCCAACTTCCCCAATCTGAACACTCGTCGATGTTCGTTCCTATTGGCCCTAATCCTGGCATATCGAGGCAAAGGCCAGCGGGCTAACTGACTCCGCACACTTATCAGCCGTATCGGCATTTAGTCCACCGGCCCATCCTTATCTTCCCCGAACTTCTCTCGGTGCTCACCACTTTTTCATTCAGCAGAACATATTTTTTTATCATGTATTTGTTTAGAAGATGAAGTCTCACGCCTGTCAGTATCCCGGATGTACTAAAAAATTCACTCGCGCCGAGCATCTTCGCCGTCACTCCCTGAATCATGAACAACCGCGCCGAGGATTTACCTGCGACCGTTGTTCTGTGCACTTCCAGCGACCGGATCTGCTTGGTAAGTGGCTTGGAACTTTCTATTCAAATATTCTTTAGGATTCGGTCTTATTCAATTCCTTTAGAGCGGCATATGCTTCGCCATGACAAGCGAGACGAGGAAGCGGGCGGCCCTGGACTGGGAGTCTTGAAGACGCGGAAACGCACCCGACGAGCCGATGATGGTTCAATTATCGTGCATCCATCTCAGCGAGAGATTCGATCGGCAGCAAGATCTTCAATGTCTACTACGAGCTCGGATCAAATGTTAGTCGAAGGCGACGAGGACTATGCCAACCACGCCCCTCTATCACCTCCTGGCTCTGGAACAGACCCAACCTCGGGCTCGATCGATGGAAATGATCCTCTCATTGCACCTATGATGCCAGGCGGACCCTTTGAACCCTACGTAGAGCCAATTCCTGGCCAGTTTGATGCAGCAGACGGGTCTTTCAACGTTGGGTTGAATGAGCTGGGTGATATGTTTGGCATGGATACAGGTATAGTCTATACTTCCAGCGCAATGAGAAAAGTGTTTCTAACTTATTCAGCCACTGATTTCAATCTACCCTTTGCCGCAACTTGTAACTACAACTGGCTCTTCGATGTAGCCTCCCTCGATGACGCCTTTCATCGTTTCGACTTTCCCCTCGGTTTCGATGCAGGTCCCTTTTCAGACGGGATGGAGTCTATTCACAACGCGAACATTGAAAAATTTGATGAATCATCAGGGTTGTTGAAATTTCCTTCTATGATAAATGACTCTCAAACTTCCCCAGAAAGCCTGCCGCCTGGTCCACCAGATTTAGTGGACATGGATTGGATGTCTGGATCGTCTTTCTTGGACATAGATCAGCCTCAACGGCTTCCTCAGCTAACCGAGGGTGCCAGAGCGGGAATTTTGTCTATTGTTGCTCAGACACATCCTCTGGGTATGAACGGGCAGCCAATGGCACTAAGTTCTCCATTGCTTTCGCTTGGCTCGTTACAAAATTACTGCGATCTTTTTTTCACAAGGTTCAATGTCACTTATCCACTGATTCATCAGCCAACGTTCAACGCAAGTGCGGTTGATCCAACGTTTCTCGCTTCAATACTGTTTATGGGCGCTACCTATAGCTCTCGCCAAGCCCATCAGTTAGCAGTTGGAGTACACGACAAACTTCGCATACATCTAATGGGCCACCCAGAATTCTCAGCTCGGCCAGATCTTTGGGTGTTGCAAACGTTGCTTCTGATTGACTGCTTCGGAAAGATGCGAGCTGGCCCGAAGCAGCGAGAAAATGCCCAGCTTTTCCACTGCGTGCTGATAAAGTTGATTCGCCGCAGCAACTGCTGCAATATTCAAGATACATCTCATCTGGCTCGGTCGGATGATCTGGAGCAGGCTTGGAGAGACGCCATGGATCTTGAGCAGAGAAAGCGATTGGCAATGCACTGCTTCATGTGGGATACAGAGCATGCTGTACTATTTTCCCAGTCGCTATGCATGTCTGCATTTGAGATTAGGTCTTGCTTACCTTGTGGTAGCGCGGCGTGGGAGGCATCTTCTGCTCGCGAATGGGCCCATGCTGCGCTAGATGAGACCACTCGCCCCTTCCTGGCTGTTTTGAAGGGGTATATTACACCACAAACCATGGCACGTCCGCGAGAACTAAACTTTTTCGCAAGATCGGTTGTGCTTCACGGGTTGATGTCTGTTTCGGCGGATCTGAAGCGTCGCGACCAAACTACACTTCGATCAGAGACTCCAGATAAAGTTGGAGCATGGACTCCACGCATGAGTCGTTCGTATGATCTCTGGAAAGTCGACTTTGATGCAGATTGTTTAGCTATGAAACTTGCTCAGACTGCGGATCAACGGCGCTTTACTGGTCTCAAGATGGCTGCCCACTCACTTTATCATGCCGGTTGCCTTGCGCTGAATATCGAAGTCTTGGACCTACAGATTGCTGCGGGTGCGAATAATATTTTGGGACGTGTTGTCACTTCAACAGACCAATCACGTTCTCATCGCAATATCATGGATTGGCTCCGCGAAGATTCGAGTGCATCATCAGTCGCAGCACGACATGCGTCAAGCTTACTCCAAGATGCAGTCCTGAGTCTTCATGACTGGGACCAGACAGATGCTTTTCACTTTCCATGGTGTTTGTATCTGGCAACATTGACATGCTGGGCATTTCACCGGGGAATAAATTTGTCTTCATCTGAACACCAGATGACCACAGATCTCTCTTCATTGATTGTGATGATGACAAATTGTCCCAGTGAAGCAGAATTAGCAGCCCTATCAGGGAAATATGATCCTAAACCTTTAACAACAGCAATGGCTCAGCAGCTTGTGGCAGTTAGATGGGCAGTTGTACATGATGCGATGAAGGTTCTAGTCGCACTCTCATAAATTTCAATCTCGGTTATCTTCAATTGTCTGTCTGAATAGTTCTAAATACTGAATGTGTGAATTCTTGTTCCTTCGTTATTCTCTCCATCTTTCCTTTTCTCCGTAATGATTCGCCAACGAAATGGCCCATTCTAATGAGACCATCTACAAGGGCCAAAACAGAGGAGGAGCTACATCAGAGCGAAGATAGTCTATTGGATAGTCTGATCTCCTTAAAATCTCTTCAGTATAGTCCAAAGTCTACTCTTTGTAGAAGGGGTAGTCGGTATATCCCTTCTCGGGAGGAGTTGCTCCGTAAAAAGTAGTTCGGTCGTAAGGAGTCAGTGGCAAACCCTCCTTCAAGCGACGAGGCAAGTCAGGATTCGAAATAAAGTATCGACCAAAGACCACCGCATCCGCTCCGTCATTGACGAGCTTGGGTCCCGCATTCTCGGCGTTGAAGGCTCCAGCCGCCAAGAATGCGATGCCACCCTTCTTCAAAGTTGGACGGAAGACGTCCAAGGATGGCTTCTCAGAGGGCAAAGACTTCAGCTTATCACCTTCGTCCAGGACCTCGTCAAAGCGTGGCTCAACCATATGAACATAGCTTGGTCTGGACTCAGCGGGGAGACTGGCGATTTGAGAGCAAATTGAAAGCCAATTTGCGTTGGGGCTAGAGTCACGGGTATCTTGAAAATAGTTGTAAGGAGACAAGCGAATGCCCACGCGACCAGCACCGATAGCGGCGGTGACTTCCTTGATAACTTCGAGCACAATACGCGCACGCTTTTCAACTGAGCCACCATATTCATCGGTTCGATCGTTGACATTATCGTGAAGGAATTGGTCGAGAATATAGCCGTTTGCACCTTGGGACCGTTTAGTGTATAAATTTACAAGAGTGCTTCTCAAACTTACCATGAATTTCAACACCATCGAAACCAGCTTCAATCGATCGTTTAGCCGCGGCTCCATACTCTTTAACGAGCTCCTGAATCTCATCCACAGTCAATGGCCTTGGTGGGGTGGCCAAGTATGGGTTACCATCCAGAGCATCGCCACCGATTGGGGTGCCGGTGGAGCTAACAGGCTGGTTTCCCTCGATAAATGATGGCACTGTAGCTCGTCCGACATGCCACAGCTGGCACAAGATCAGACCCCCCTTAGCGTGCACTGCATCGGTGACCTTCTTCCATCCGGCAATCTGAGAGCTTGTGAATATACCTGGCACACCTGGATAACCAGCCGCCTATAACGATCAGCAAAATACACTCGTTGAAATTCGTTGAGATTTGTACGCGTAGACTTACCAGGCGGCTGATTGGAGTTGCCTCGGTGAGCATGAGGCCTCCATCAGATGCACGCTGGGAATAATATTCCACATTCAGATCATTTGGGACAAAGACCCCCTCAGACTCCTTCGTGGCACGCATGCGAGTGCATGGCGCCTGAACAACGCGATGCTTGAGGGATAAAGATCCCAAGCCAAGGGGCTGGAAAAGTGATCCAAGAGCGTCCACTGAGCCCATTTTGATTCTTTGAAATGTTTTAGATAAGAAAACGTGGGACGGAATTTTGAGGCGGAAGCTGATTCTCTGCCGCCCTGGCCGGCAATCGACTTTAAAATAAAGAATTGACGATAGATAATGTTTGAAACTTTGATTAGGGACTCGGCTCAGCAATATTTAATATTGACAAAAATTAGATCTGAAATACTCCCACTGTTGATGAGCTATTAAGGTGGGATGGTTAATGGTGGGATACACGACCAGCTGCATTGGAAATGAACCCCCACCATTCCATTCTTGCAGGAGAGCGAATTTGAAGAGCCCCCACCCTCGGTAGCATATGCAGTAAGATAGCTCTCCCGTATTAACAAGAGGATACACAGGAATCTGTGAGGAGAAAAGAGTCGACTCTGGCAGTGCTCCTGAGCACTCAGCCTTGCAATCAGTCGCAAAGTCTCTAACCATCTGCTCCAACATCCGTATTATGTTCTTCTCGATTATACAAAGACAATTCAAATTGTTCAATGGAATATACCAGAAAATGGTCATGTTTTATTTCTATACAGGTATCATAGCATAAACGAAAAATAATTCTCTATCCACTGCCCTGCTTCCACTGCGCTGTTCAATCCCCAAGCATCGATTGCGCCACAATACCCATCCGGGCGGATAATCGCAACGCCAACACTCTCCTCTTTTGGCTTTCCAAACCATTTGTCTGTGCAAGAATTCTCACTCGCATCATCAAGATACAAAGTCCATCGGCTGGCCTGAAGCAATTTCGGTAGGTCAGCGATCTCAAAATCCGATCTTCCGGATCGAGTGACCATCGCGAATGTAAAAGCTTCAGACATCGTAGTATATCTTTGTGGACACGAAAAATCATCTTCATGTGTTGTAGATCGGGGCTTCTTGGTGTATGATTGATTTGCCTCCATGAGAGCTTTCCCAAGTCCATTAGCTCCCATCAGACCTTCACACAGGGTACTCAAAAAATCCAATGACTTCTGGACACTTGGTACAAAGAAATATACCCGGAATTGACTAAGAAGGGGTATATCTAGCTCAATGCTCACTGGATTGGCATCGACGTATCTTGTGACCTTGGATGGAGGCTGCAATGAGCCTGGTTGCAATGGCGTGTCAGTGGTGCGTTTCGGGAAACTTAGTAACCCAGGAGAGTACTCCGCTCCAACACCAGAGATAAATCGAATGTTGTCGTCAAAGTTCTTGGCAAGAGCTGATTCACCTTGTTCAAAGGCTTTACAGTGCTCTGCATCAAATTGAATTAGATCTTGTGCGATTTTTCGGCGTTCCTCCTCATAGGTGGATAACAAGGAGGGCTTAGCAAGACCGCGAATAACAAGGTTTAGCTTCCATGCAAGATTGAAGCCATCATGCATACTTGTATTGGCACCTTGAGCAGCTAATGCGGAGTGACAGTGACCAGCCTGGTCAAGTTAGATTTGATAGTGGAAAATCAAGGGCAATGAACTCACGTCACCAGCAATAAAGACACGGCATTCATCATCCATGAAACGTTTGGCCACTCGTTGTCCGACAACATAGTTACCAAACCATTCAATGCTCTTCCATGTGAGATTGAATGGATGCATAGCTGTTTTTGCGCGCTGAATGACATATTCTGTGGTGGCTTTTGCCCTGTCCACTCGTTCTCCATCAGTTGCGCTGAGCTCGACATAGAGTCGTGTCATGTTTCGCTCTCGGGGAATCCACAAAATAGAGCCACCAGCGTGTGATCGAACTGCCACTTTGCTCCACAGATCAGGGAAATCGGTTTCGATAACACCTTCATCACATTTGAATTAGCGTGCTTCCAATCTATTTCATTTGATATTTCAATCTCACCATCTAACACGCCCCATGACGCGTTGGTTACTTCGCCCTCGAGCTCAGCATCAGGAATGAAAGTTCGAACTTTCGATCGAGCTCCGTCGCAACCAACTAGGTATCCAGCACGAATCGTCTTCATTGAATTTGTCGACAGATCTTCGTAGGTGATGTCTAGCTGACTTGTTCCTGCGACTTGAGCACACGAGGAAAAACGTGCATTTCGAGTGACAAATAATCCTCTTGATTCCATATCGTCAATCAAGATCTCTTCGATCATTCCTTGGTGAACAAGTAGAATATAAGGATCGGAAGCTCCGACGAGGTGGTCGGGATAATGGGCTTGGCGGCCAGTTCGATGAAGGGGCTTGTCTGCGGTGGATTGCTTCATACTGTCAGATACCATCCAATCGAAGTCTCCTATATCGACATACCCAAAATGCAATGTCATATACCCGAGCTGCATTTTTCAGCAGAGGATCTGCTAATCGCATTTGCTTCAATGTCTCGATGGTCTTAGGCTGTATGCCATCCGCCTTGCCGGTGGCTGTCTTGTCTGGTCGGTCATCAAGAATAATGACATCAATTCCGAATCGCGCGAGGTTGCAACTGCATACAATGTCAGGGTTGCCTTGATCTTGAACGGGAATCAACCTACGCGAGCATCAATCCAGCTGGTCCTGCGCCCGTCACGACAACCGTAGTCGAAGCATCCGGGCTACCAGAGCTGTATCCTTCATGGTTTGCACTAGGAGCCATAATTTCTTATTTTCAAGTACTAGTTTCTGGATGTTGATGTTCTATGCATTGTTATTTTATGTGAATGGGGAGTTACTCCAACTGCAGGTGCGGAGAAGAAAACCCCCACTCTTGAGTATTTATCTGTTCTACCATCGGGTGACTCCCCCATCTACAACGATGTCCTGCCCCGTCATGTACGCGCTCGCGTCGCTTGCCAAGAACACGCATGCTCCCATGATATCCTCTGGTTCGGCGATCCTGCCGTTCATTGCTTCCGTTTCCCATCCTGGCAGAAGGTGGGAGAACTGGCCCATTAGCCGGGTTACAGTAGTCACTTTGAATTCGGGGACTTACTGAGGCAGTCATTTCGGTGCGGACATAGCCGGGGGAAATTGTGTTTACTCGAATGCTCTAAAAGACGTTAATACTAGGTCATGTGTTGTTGAAAGAGCTCTATACTCACGTATTCCGCCAATTCCTTTGCGATTGCTGGACACATGGACTTGACAGCGCCCTTCGTTCCACAGTATGCGCTGCAATTTTGACTTCGCACGGCAATGTGACTAGCCATGCTAGCTACCAGAACAATGCTCCCATGTTTTGTTCCATTGGCGATCATTTGCTTCGCCGCCAACTGGGCGGTAAAGTATAGTCCGAGCACATTGATTGAAAGCAGATCCTGGTGTTCTTTGTACGTAAACTCGAGGAAAGGGAGATGGCGGTTGATTCCGGCGCAAGGAACGCAGATATCGAGAGCATTGTTGAAGTCTTTTTGAAATTTCTCAAACCCGCTCTCGAGCGACTCCTGGGAAGAAACGTCGACCCTTTGAAATTAGCAATTGAAGATTCGCTGGCATTGGAAGCTCACTTGTAATATGCGGTCTTAACACCACAATCCTTCTCGATTGATTCGAACCCACCATCTGGTGGGATCACATCGAATATGGCTACATTTGCACCTGCTTCGGCAAGGCCTCTAGCAAAAGCTAGCCCGCACCCCCGAGCTCCTCCGGTAACGAGCGCAGTTCGACCTTGGAGAGAGAACTACTCCTGTCAGAGACAAATCACTCTATGGGAGCATCACGTACCTTAGACATGTTTGTTCAATTGAATCTGCCTTGTTCAGAAAATAAAAGAATTCCTCGAGTAGCTTATTTTTGGACCTGGACTGCGTCTCTGCCCCTCCAAAGGCCCTGCAGATATAGCTCCCGCCCATAGATATCGGTCGCAACGGAGATACGGCACAACCCCCATTCTTGCCACGCCAGAAGCTCCGCGGCATGTTGCGCCGTTATTAAATATCATGAGAGTACAAGATGCAAAGTAAAGAGCCTACACATCGGATCTGATTGTTGTACACACTCAATATGGCGCCTCCTATTCATATCAAGCAGCAAGAGACTCGCACCGAGTCATGCCAGCTAGACATTCTAGTTGTTGGAGCAGGTCTAGCAGGACTTGGAGCTGCCATTAGCTGTGCACTGGCCGGGAACAAAGTCCACATTCTTGAAGCAGCGCATGAGATCAAGGAAGTCGGTGCTGGGATCCAGGTTCTGCCAAATAGCTCAAGGGTTCTTCAGCACTGGGGCCTGGAGAAAGCATTGACTCCATACATGACCTCCCCAAGCGTGTGCAACTTCAGCGGATGGAAAGGAAATTTGATTTCCTATCTAGACTTCAACGAATCCGAGAAGCAATACCCCGGCACTTGGTATCGAGACTTCCATCGCGCGGATCTTCAACGCTGCCTCGTGCAAAGAGCTTCGGAACTTGGTGTGGAAATGACGTGCAATGCAAAAATCACGAATGTTCTCGTGAGCGATGACGGAGCTACCGCAACAGCTATTGCAGCTGATGGAAGGCAATGGAAAGGCGATCTAGTACTTGGCGCTGATGGAGTATTTGGAAAACTAACAGAGGAGCTCCTCGGACGAAGCGACCCTCCCGTTAAAACTGGCGACCTTGCATATCGTCTACTGTTGTCTACCGCAGAGATGCGTAAGGACCCAGAGCTTGCGCCGTTCGTGGACCAGCCTCAAGTGAACTATTGGCTTGGCCCAGATGCACATGCCGGTATGTATTGGGTTTCCTCTTCCATGCATCAAGTGCTAACCCATTAGTGAACTATGTTCTTCGTGGAGGTGATCTGTTCAATATGGTTCTTCTAGTGCCTGATGATATCCCTGAAGAGTCGCTTGCCAGCACAATTGAGGGAAATGTCGAAGAAATGTGCGCTCTGTTCAAAGGTTGGGATCCAAGGTTTGTACCAATATTCTCTTTATTTTTCTTTCTCTACAAAGCACAGGACATCAATTTGACTGAAATCGCAGAATCCAAAAGTTACTAAAGCTCTGCGAGTCAGTGCAAAAGTGGCGCCTTTGCATTCGCTTTGGCGACTTCAACTGGAGTCACCCATCAGGAGCCTGGATTATGTTGGGTGATTCTGTGCATGCAACCCTCCCATATCTGGCCTCGGGGTGAGTTAATCCATTCAAGTATATGAAATAGGGTCTAACAGCAACAGGGCGGGCATGGCCTTCGAAGACGGTGCTGTGCTTGGTGAATGCCTCTCGCGGCTTCCCAATGACCCAAAAATCAAAAAGAATTCACCTGAGTTCTTGGGGGCTAAACGGCACGCTCTATCTGTATTTCAGGAATGCCGCAAACAGCGAACAAAGATGGTTGTCGAGCGAGGAAATATCCAGCAATATCTATACCATCTTCACGACGGGCCGGAACAAGAAGAAAGAGATCAAAAAATGCAGATGACCCCCACACCAGAAGGAGAAGCTTTAGCATGGAGAGACCCAGGCTTAGCACCAAAACTTTTGGGGTACGATCATATCGCGGATGTATGTCTTCTATTTTTTGACTTGATGTACGACAGGACTAACGATATTAGGTTGACCGGTGTTGGATAAATGCAGAAAGTGGCAACATGATAGAATCCCGGTTGTAGATAGCTCTTAGTATGCGCAAATATGATTCAATGACTGGTATATCTTCAATTTTCTCTGACGTGTCTCTCTCGTGATCTTGCTCTATCCGACTGAGTGGCATGGGCCCACCTGCCCCCATTCTTGTTTTTAGCGTAACCCGATACACAGCCCCCCAAGCTTATCAGCAGGTAAGCTTCCCCGCTCCCCATTTTTGAAGCTCTTAATACACAGAAGGTTCTCCGCACGATGCGCTATATATCAGCTTCTCAAATCGTGACCGTGGAAGTCTGATCGGTCGGTCAGTATCAATCTACACAATCAAAATGTGGCGATTATTCAATTGGTCCTCTAGCACTCCCAAAAAGAAGACACAGAGAGGTCTTCCGGCATCATGGTACCGCTCTGACCCGATGTACCAGCTGGAAAGACGTGCAATCTTCTCTAAGCGATGGCTTCTTCTTACTCATTCCAGTCGATTTACAAAGCCGGGAGACTACCTCTCTTTCACTGTTGCCAACTTTTCCTTCTTCCTCATCCGAGATCGTGACGGTAACATAAATGGCTTCCACAACTTATGCCGCCATCGTGCATTCCCAGTCGTCCAGTCGCGCTCCGGTTCAAGCTCGATCCTTAGCTGCAAATACCACGGCTGGTCGTATGGGTTGAAAGGAAACCTCGCAAAGGCTCCTCGATTCGACACTGTCCCGGATTTCGACAAGAGTCAACAAAGCCTCCTCCCTATACATGTTCATATCGACAAGGCCGGATTCGTATGGGCAAATCTTCAGGCGGGCGAGCCTGATGTGAAATGGGAAGACGAATATCAGGCAATCGACGAGCAGCCGAGAATGCAGGACTTCGATTTTGGTGGGGAGTATAAATTCGATCATTATTGGGAGATAGACGTCGAGGCAAACTGGAAGGGTCTGATTGAAAATTATAATGAGTGCTACCACTGCGCTACTTCACACCCGCTCATCAGTGGAGTCTCGGATCTGCCTCGGTATCGGGTCGAGCCCAACGCCGGGTACATGGAGCATCATATTTTCAACAAAGAGGAGATCGATATTCAGTTTAAACGAGCTATCACGTTCTTCTTTCCTACCACATCTATAACAGTAACGTGAGTATGAGAGCCAGAAATTTGTGGACGCCACTCACACTGCATAGGGACAAATTTTTCTACATCCAGCGAATGATCCCAATCAACGCCACAACTAGCAAGGTCGAAAATGAGGTATATCGCCATAAAGATGCGACCGATGAGGAGTTTGAAAATATAAATGCCTTTTATCGTCAAGTGCTGGATGAAGATCGGGAACTATGTGTCGGGGCACAAGAGAACTTGAACGGCGGGGTGTTTACCAACGGAGAGCTGCATCCAAGCAAGGAAAAGGTACATACCCCCGACAAACATGCTGGTCTTCTTCGCTGACATGCAAACAGGGACCTATTCACTTCCAGCGAAGCGTAAGGGAAATGCTAATGGAGCATCGAAAGAAAGAGGAGAAATTAGGGGGTCAAAGTATCTGGCCTGCTTTGCCAAAGCTACCTGAAGGCATGACAGTCAAGTTCACCGAAGAAGAAGATTTTTGCTCAAAGCTGGAGGCCGAAAGTTGCTTAAGCAAGCCTGAGCTTGCATGGTAAGCGCTGAATCTTCAACGCCCGGCTCGAATGCCTTAATTGTGGCATGTATTTAGCACGCCAATTTATGCCAATTTTATGTATAATTGTTGTTAAAGCCATATTTATTCCCACTCTTGGGTAATCGAGATTTCCTTTCAGTAGCATAGGGATATACGATTTGCGATCTCATGGTATTGATTCAATATTTTCCTTGAATGGTCAAAGTAGTTAACATATAGGGTGCCTTCGTAGGTATCAATTCTGTTAACTATCGGCTGAAGTAGAGAGCTTAGTATTCCAAGGCTTACATTCAATGTTGCTGTATAATCCATTGTGTATGTTCATCCATGGATATTTTTATCAATATGAGAAAATGAAAAATATGTTTACTTCGGAATCTCCGAAAACTATTGCCTGGATTTAGGATACCTTCAAATCAAATTGATCATGTAGGAAATATGATCAGAACTCTAGTGGAGAGTCAATCCGCTTCCCTCGAGGGTATTTAGGTAGCTCTGGCGTGTCAGCCCTGCTAGATCAATACAACCATCTTAAACCATCTCCTGTGCAGCCTCTCTTTTCCCCACCCATCTAGTCCCATCAAAATATCCTCAGGGTCCTACTACCTTCCCAAACACATATCAGTCTATCTTCTACAGACACCTGCACTATCCCAAACCTGGCATCAATGAGGATAGTACCCTGCTCAAGTCTTCGCTCGTGGCTGGGAGCAACATGGTAATATTTCCAATAGCGATGAGCTACCACAACGCGGTCCAGTTGCCTCGCGATCAGGGAGGTATGATGGTCCAACACGGGAGGACCATTTGCACTACCGGCTCCCAAGATTAAGGTAATCGATTCATCAAGGAAGAGATCGAGGTTCTCCTGATATAATTCCAAGAAGCGATTCATTTTCGAGCTCACGTTTTCCAGCCCAAGAGTTATAGCTGAGCTTGGTCGTGGCATTGGTGAGATGTACGCCAGAATGGCCGCATGTGAAGATTTTAAGGCCACTACCGTAGCACCATTCAGATTCTGCGTGCCGATTGCTTGTTCTGCGCCAGTAAAATATATGAATCCAACTTCGTCCATTTGAATTTCTTTTGTCCGCGGGTCGGTGATAGCTTGGTGGAATAAACCCATAAGGAAGTTTATTGAAGAACTGCATGTGAACAATGCAGTAGTTGGATTCTGGAAAGTGACTCTGCCAACGTTGCAAGATCGTTCATTTACAAGTAAAGCATATTGTATCTATCAATGGATATCCCCGGTACGCAGACCTCGGGGAATTCTTTCCATTTGATACAAACATCGAACCCCCAAGGATCCAAGGCCTTCACCATCGCATCCTACGTCCTTCCAAGCAACGCATCGTCTTTGCTTTGCATCGCGCAAATCATATCTAAACTTATCACAGACAGAGCAATCCCCATATAGAAAGTACTCCTGGTCACCTTCGGCCTTTGAAGGATGTCTAACTCTATCTTATCTGTAAACAACTACAATTTGTATTCATTTGAAGTCATAATAGTTTGAAAATCCATATAGACATACTGACAAAATTAGAAAAGTAGCCCAGACAATTTGGCGGCAACAGTCGTGCTGTGAGTTTAGGATATGTAGTCAAGAGAGATGACGGCGGATAAAGCCGTGATACGAATAGCGTGATTTGGATCGGGACCACCCCATCACACTCGCTCACCTCCCCGCCTCGTCAACATACCAGCCAACTTACAAAGTCACTCGAAAACGAGCCCATAACAGGCTCACACAAAGGTCTCTTTGCGATCTTCGAGAGCTCCCGCAGACACAGCCGTGTTTCCTCTGGACGGGCTACCCCGCAACCCAGCAGACGTATTACTCTGAGCTACCGCATCTATCCCACACCTGCCAGCCCCAGGTTCGTCTGTTATCACATCAAAATGGCAGATGCTCCGATTCCAGATGACGAGCATGGCGCTGATCTGCCCATGAACATGACAGCATCGGTCATGTTGACTGGGCTACCCCGCGATGCGCATCAGGCACTCGCCGACGTGGAAACTATCGATGCTGGCAAAGGTGAGAGGCTACTGAATACCTTGCCGTTCGCAGGAAATATTTTCTTTGAGAGGATACACTCAGTCACTCTTCATTTGGTGTCGAATCAATCTCAGCGATCGCTCAGCTGACCCTGCCCAGTTACTGTGCGCTTTCAGCCTCTGCCATCCGCTCCGATTCTCAAAAATCGCGTGTTCAAGATTAGCGCTTCACAGAAGTTTGAAACCGTCGTGAAATTCCTGCGCAAGAAGCTCGATTGCAAAGATACCGATTCTGTCTTCTGCTATGTGAATAGCGTGTTTGCCCCTGGTCTCGACGAGGGCGTTGGTGGGCTTTTCAGAGTACGTTTAGCATCCTCTTGAGCTCAGGTGGACGCTTCCTAATATTACTTGACAGTGCTTCAAAACCGATGATCAGTTGATTGTCGCTTATTCAATGACCCCGGCTTTCGGCTAGACGGCTTTACGCGGCCGGAATCTAACACGAACTAATGAGCTATGTACAGATGACGCTTGATCAATAATAAACATGATATTCATATATCCTCAATTCATGACTTCTCGAATCCGTTGAGCGCCTCCTCGATCTTCGCCAACTCTTCCGGTGAGACAGGATAGGTGTACTCCGGCGACGGGAACGCTCGACTTTTGACTTCTTCGCGATACTGGCTGATTCCACGCGTGGCTTCGCCCCAGACGTCGGCATACTTCTTCGCAAACTTGGGGACGAATCCGCCCGGCTTGAAGTTTCCTGTCATATCGATCTGCACCAACACCTGACCTGAGGTGCCATTGCCCGCACCAATGCCAATGGTCGGCACATCGAGCTTGTTGGTGATCATTGTTGCGACCTCCGCCGGCAAGGCCTCCAGGACAAACATCGACACTCCAGCTTCCTGCATTACCAATGCATCGCGCAGCACCTTCGTCGCGCTCTTGACAGTCTTTCCTTGAACTCGGAATCCCCCGAGCGCGTTCTGCCGTTGTGGAGTTAGGCCGACGTGTCCTACGACCGGAATGCCAGCCTGTGTGATTCTCTTAATGGTCGGACCGAGTTCCTCCCCTCCTTCAATCTTCACACCGTGTACGCGACCTTCCTTGACGAGGCGCAGCGCGGATCCGACCGCTTGCTCTGGGCTAATCTCGAACGAACCCATCGGTAAATCGCCGACCTACGCGACCGTCAATACCTATCGGGCAACAAATTCCATGGGTTCCAACTTACGATGAAAGCACTTTTGGCACCCCGGACTACGCTCCGGCAGTGCATTATCATCTCCTCTATCACTAGCTCCGATGTGTTGTCCAGGCCCATAGCCACCATCCCTAGGCTGTCGCCGACCAGCACGACTTCGATCCCGGCGGTCTCGGCTGCATGTGCGCTTGGGTAGTCGTGTGCTGTGAGCATTGTAATCGGCTCGCCTTTTCGATAGAGGCTTCGTATTGTTTGGAGGGTGACTTTCTTTCGTGCATTGGGGGCGGTGGCTGGCGTCGAGTAGGAGCTGTGTCTGGTTTGGTATGAGGGTAATGAGGATGGGTGAATGTCGAGGATGCTATGCTTTCGTTGAGGACAGGCGGTGCGTGAGAGGTATGAGGATATGGGCTGTCGAGCGATCGCGATCGGCCGTATTAACGGCCGGAGGGTCGCTGCAGCCATGATTGCGGGGGCGGGGATCAGCGAAGATGCGAACAAAGACGGCACGATCGCCTATGTAGCTTCGATAAGAATGTACAGAATGTCAATATACTCGAGTAGCTCTGGTTGTCGTTGTATAGAGCTTTGATCTGTCAGGATGGCCGATTGCCCAGCGGTGGCAAGGACGTCACTGATCGCAGGACCGAGGCAACTCGGCGTCTGCAAGCTTTGCGGAGAATGAAAAGCTTTGATACACAATGCCTTCAAACAGCTAGCGAAGCTGATTTATGTGACAGGGCATCCATTCGTCCGGACTGTGTGCTTCGTTATGCCGCGTAGAGGAGAGCATCTCCATCAAGCTAGAAGAGAAAAAAAGATGGTGAAGACGTTCAAATGGTCGAAGCTCCGGCGGTGGGGCTCGGCTGTTCGCGGTGTCGCTGCTGAGAGGGTCGGCCTGCCGGCGCGCTTTGACATGATCGAACATTCCGCGTAGTTTGCGGTGCGCGGATGCACTAACCCTAGGAGCCTCGGCTGAGTTTGAAGCATTTTATTTATGCAAGTTGTAAGTCATTCATTTCATACGGGATAATGCTTCAGGGGACTATGAATACAGCAATGATCAATTAGAATAATTAAGTGAATATAGAGATGTTGGGTATCGCCAGAAGATCAGGGATATCGCAATAATCAATGCACAGTCGATCACAAACAACAAAGATATGAAAGAAACAGCTGGATATAGATCTTCCAAAATTCAAATAATCAAAAATCAAAATGCCGAGCCATCAATCACCTTCGGCATCATTTCAAGAAACAGATCTTTCCGCACATGTGCGATCAGGAAACCAGGTAACTTGAATGTCTTAAGATGCCCCGTCGCCTTCTTTCGGCCAATTTGCAATCCCATGCCAGGGCCACTGATCTTGTGAGGAAGCTGTTTTTCGTTCTTCAGCATAAGGAAAAAGTTCTTCACCAGATGAATGCTCTGGTTGTTGGCGAACATGAACTGTGGTGGCTCGCGGTCGGAAACGTCTCCAATGGCCCATACGTCTCTGGCACCTTTTACTTTCAAATATTCGTCGACAACGACGTATCCCTTTGTGTTCAGGTACTTCCCGTCCAAGTAGGAAGTATTAGGGGACATTCCGAAAGTAGGGATGTAGAGATCGGCGGTTAGCTTCTCGCCGTTCGAAAGGGTGAGCTCGTGGCCGCCATCAGAAGACTTTGTGGAGCTTGTAACTCTCGAATTGTACTTGATGGTCACATTGAGGTTCTTGACAAGCTTTTCGGCGGTCTGCGAGACCTTAGGAATTGTTTGTTCGAGAATCGTTGGGCCGCTGGCGATCTAGGGAGAGGATCGGTTAGTATGACGGGAAGTCGATCAAGGGGTCGAAAACTCACAATTGTCACTTTCTTCTGGCTTTTGTATTCGAATGCAATCTCACTGGCAATTT
The DNA here is from genome assembly GCA_026745395.1 of Tympanopsis confertula. Lineage (NCBI taxonomy): Eukaryota > Fungi > Ascomycota > Sordariomycetes > Coronophorales > Scortechiniaceae > Tympanopsis > Tympanopsis confertula. Next base: position 20,403 of record JAOYNU010101791.1, on the reverse strand, counting down.
CAACTCCAGTTGCGCCCGCTCCACCAACAATAACTGTCTTCGCGCTCTTGACACGCTCCTGGAGAATGTGGATAGCCTCCTTGGTAGCCTCGGTGGTACCCAGGTTCTTGAAGGGCAAGTTGTCGTTCACACTTGCGCCGGTCGCAATGATCAGGTAGTCATAATTGATTGTTCTGCCATTTGAAATACGGACGTTGTGGGCATCGAAATCGACACCTTCTGCAAGGCCAAGGACGAATTCAAACTGTGAAGATTTGTACTGCTTGAAACCTGCCTCAATTGGCTGGAAGTACTTCTCATCTGGGTATTGACCGGGGATGATACCTCGAGGAGAAGCGATATTCCAGAAAAGATGCGTATTGGGGGTGACAAGGGTGACTTTGACAGCGACTCCTGCCTTGGAGGCTCCCTTCAGGAGGCGATGGGCTGTGCTCACTCCGGTGACCGAGCCACCAAGGATTAGAACGTTTGTCATTTTGAGCCAAAAAGCCAACCTTGGAACAAAAGAGGTACTTTTGGTAAGAATAATGTCACGGGGTCAACTTTTGAACTCAGGTGTGTCTTCCAATCAATTAATGTTCCAGTAATTTTTTCTTTCTCGCTGGATGGCTGGTTTGGAAAAGGCATCTACTCTACTTGTATCTCTCTATATATACTGCTCTCTGTCGGGACGTGTATGTGCAAAATCCGAATCTAACCATGGAAGCAAAAATTCATCACAAATCAGTTCTCAAAATGACAAATCTGCTGATAAATTCCTATATTTGGCTGTAGAATGGGAGGCTCATCTTTGTTAGACGGGCAAAAAGATCCTGAACGCGTTGAAGATCTGGCAGATCTAGCCTTGGCCAATCAGAAAGCATAGCGCAGCTGGGGACCGGACCGACGAGCCAATAAAAAAGCTTAGCGCACGATTCGGATGATTGGACGGAGACTTTGACGGAGACATTTGACGAATCAGCGAGCATAGCGCAGTAACGGCCATGAGCAAAGTTGATTCGTTGCTAATGCGCAGTAATCCTTTAGAATTGAATCATAGCTTTGATATAGTTGTATCGGCGAATTGCTTGCCGCAAGGAGCGCTTGTTGTTGAATAAGGGGCATGTGCGCATTCCTGGCGGCAGGAGCAAAACTTGCATCATCCGGTACTCAGCCCATCTAACGATCTTTTTAAAAATGGAACACATGCAACTACCTTTATGTGAAGGGGTTCGGATGTTTTCCAGCTCAATGCCCAGCTCAAGTGCAATGGCAGTCGTGGCTAGCTAGTTTTGGAGGTTGTGCAGCCCCAAGTCTTGGAAACAATCATGACTAAAGGTGCAACAACATGACAAGTAGACCCGCCACAGCTCACGGGCTCGGGCTCTTGCCCCAGCAGCGAAGGATTTGCCTATTCAGCCGATGCTGCGGTTGAAGAGGCCTTGTGACAATGCTTGAGGGCAGACTTGATGTACATGTGTTAAATAATGACATTCGGTCGTGGTAGACCCCAAGATCGTAAAACGAAGTGTAATAGGAATGAGGATTTCGAAAAGACATCTGGAGGGTAAAGGTGGCTAGTCGGAGATGGCCTTTGAAATACAAACATGGTATTGGTGGATATCAGTCTTATCTAAAGCTCTGCTATTGTCTTATCTGCTTATCATTGCACGAAACCGTGCGATGTGATACTTTCGAGCTCGATATTCTGCTTTTTCTAAGCCTTTTTTTCGATATCTGGACCCCGAGACCTCATAATTCTGAGTACAATGGTCGAAGATTTCCCGGAGTCTCAATCCCCGCAGAGTGGCAGGTAGGAACGGACGAGGGGACCTGATGGATGCCGGCAACGAGACCGGCACCGCCGAAGAACTTTCAGGGCGTATGTTATCTTGTTCCATACTCATGACTATGCCTGCTGAACTAATGCCGTCAAAGGTGTGATTCATGTCGCAGACAGAAGGAGAGATGTGAAGGGGGTATTCCATGCGGTCGATGCATTCGATTGCGCCGCCCTTGCCTGGCTCCGATGATCACTACCTCAATAAAAGACAATTATCAGAACATGTAAAGTTGTCTTTCAATAGTGAGATGTTTAAGCTGATCGTGAAAGAAATTTACCACAGCAAGCACATGCAGAAAGCGAAAGATTGAAATTGATGGAGCAGATGCTCACGCATTTCATTGGGCATGTTCCGAGCAAAATAAGTGAGCTCAGGGGGATTGCCGAATCTCTAGATAAAGATCGACCAGAAACTTCGACCTCAAGAATCGATGATGCGACGTACGACTCTGACGATACCGCCGCCGCAGACAACGACGACTGTTTTATGTTTCAAGAGATTTCTGGCAATGTTACTCGTGAGTCTAGCTGTTCCTGGGCGCTCAATTATGGTATGAAATCTGGCTAACCTATTGCAGACTACTCTGGCGAGCTTTCACATTGGAACTTTTCAAAACGAGTTCAACGTGAGATAGATAGCTTCGGCCCCCCTGCTGTACGGTTATCGGATCTCCTAAATGTATTATACTGATCAGAAGAAAATAGGATCAAAGCAAGAGAAGTGTGAAAGAGTACTACAGAGCAAAGCACTTGCAATCCTCTGGGCCAAATGCTCTCACGGTGGCACTTTGGTTTCCTCCGCAGCCGATTGCCGACTTTCTCATGAGATCCTTCTTTAAGTATGGGCAGACAAATTACTTTTACGTCGAAGAGATGTGGGTCATGGAGAGACTTCAAAGAATATACAACCCCACGTCGAATGCCTCAAGTGATGACTCGCCCACATGGTGCATCCTCTTGACACTTTTAGCGATCGGTACTCAATTTGTTGACTTGAACTCTGAAGTTAACCATGAGCAGTCGGCCAGCGATTCCGGTGATCCCAATACAGCTTTTGAGGACGATGTTGCTATAAATTTATACAAACTGGCCGTTAAACTAATCCCGGATGTGCTGGCCATAGCCTCGGTTGAAAGTATGCAAGCATTTCTGCTCCTGGGTGTATATACCCTCCCGATGGATACTTCTGGTCTCTCTTACACATATCTCGGCACTGCTATAAAAATGGCTATTCAAAATGGCATGCATCGCAACTATTCAGGTGCGTCTCTGGACGAGCATCTGGTGGAAGTCCGAAAACGGCTATGGTGGACGGTATACACTCTTGAGAAGTATGGCTTCCCGTTTCCTTTCCAAGGTTCCCTGACTCAGTAACTTTGGCTAATGGAATCCTGAAGGCGGATCTGTATACTCCATGGAAGACCATTATCAATATCCAGCTCGGACATAGATGTTGAGCTGCCTTCTGATGTTTGTGATTTTGAACCATCCAACTTTGAAAACTTCCGCGCAATAATTTTGCTCACACCATACTTGGAAGCCGTTGCCACAACGATGTAAGTCACCCATCGGTTGTATCATCATCCCTGACATTCCTGGTAATGCACTTCTTGAAACTGAAGTCGACTGAGTCATAGCTAACACTTCTCAGTATACGCCTTAGAAACTCACCAAAAGCACTGCAGTCGGATTGTTTGAGTGAATTAGTTGGGCACAGTGAGAGCCTGAAAACATGGTGGTTGACATTACCGGAAGAAGTGTACTGCAGGGATCTTGATCCACAAAAGTTCATGTTCCGGGCAAACGTGCACCTGAACCTTGCCTTCCATCTTACTCAAATATTCCTGGGACGTCCATTCCTTTTCACTTATATTAAGTCATCCTCATCACCGGGCGGATCGACGAAATCGATGACATCTAGCGCGCGATACACTCTGGCAGTCGACTCCATTGAAGCCGCACATCAAATTCTTGACCTTTGTCAACTTTTGAATACCCATGGCGGTTTAGCAAGATCATCTTACATAGAGTTCAGTGCATGCCGCACCGCATTGCTCGTGCTTCTCGCACATAGTTTGAATGCGAACACGAAGCGATTACGGGATTGTCTCACAAACGGAATGAACCTGATGCAAATCATGACCCGAGGGGTCGATTCCGCGAATCATGAATTTTCTATAATTGAGCTTCTCGAAAGAGTAATATCTCGGTTGAATGCTCAATCAGAGGGTGGATCGCGGGATCTGAACGAGCGACGCATGGAATATGAGCAATTCAAGAACTGGGCACAATTGTGGAATAAAACCGACACTCAAGCTCAAAATATTACATTCGAAACAAACCAGCCGCTTCCCGATACTTTCAATGCTCCAGATGTGAGCGGGACTCGCTGGGTGTCGACAGAAATGAGTATGTCAAATTTCGCGCTCGAGCCATTTTTTGCTTATTCACACCCCATGGGTGACAGTGATCACCCTACGAACAATGTATACCAGCCAGCACAGGATATGAGCTTTGAAAATTCGAACTTAGGCTGGATGCAATGAAGGTAACCAGTAGTGACTCGCAATATTGGTTCCGGGCAACTATGAACTACTCGAGCTTCTATCTTCAGAGCTCAATAATCGACAAGTTTTACTTCGTACATTAGATGAACCAAATAATAATTTCGTACCCTATGAGCGTAATGAAAATAGTTAAAACACGCCAATACAAGACCAACACTGGTGAGGATTGCCAGAACAGAAGAGTGACTACATAGTATATCGGAAGTGAGGGTTCTTTCGATCCGTCACGTCTTGTTCACCCATCAGTCGACCTTCCGCTTCCTGCTCTTCCTTCGAGAGGCCACTGGCAGCAGCAGCTTTATCCCGACGCCTGTTCTCATACATGTACCAAAAGCGCCATGATAGAATAATCCCAAATTCTAGTGCAAAGCAGATCGAACAAGCAATGGTGCCGGACACATATCGGGGAGCCTCGGATGTCTTGAAGACGAATGAGCCACCAATGTTGCCAATGCAGTATGCCAGAAAGGTCAGAGATGACACGACAGTTTTTTTGGTGCGCACGGCGACATTAGAAGGGACTGAGAAAAAAATATTAGAAAAGTCTAAAGCGTAGAATATTGGCGATAAAAGGATGAAAGATACATACTCAAAGACCAAGCAAGGAAGATGGGGAAAACAAATGGCATCGTCATAATGTATAGCCCCCACTTTACCCACTTATATTCTGGCGTGTCTGGCAACAAAGACATGGCGAGCAGACCAATGAATGGCGTAACGCAGCCGAACATCATGATATACATACGCCTATTCTGCACTCTTCTGATGTAAATCGCGACAACCGTGAAAAGCATGAGTGATATAACTATGATATGATTAGGACATTGTAATCGCCGTATCCCTACATCGAGGAGTAGACATTTTGCGATACGACTCACCAGAGCGGGGCAGTCCGACGAGGAGAACGTCGAGGCTATCGAATCCAAAGGATGCGTACATGATTGACCCAAATGAGGTGAGACCACTAAGAGTTAGACAGGTTAGAGAGCTAAAATTTCGGAGATGATTAATATCTTTACGCACCCATTGGGTATATTGTTGATAAAGGCGTTGCAAAAAGAAAACCATGTCTGGGGGTCTGCCAAAGCATCCTTTACCTGCGGCCAGGACCATTCTAGACCGGTAGTGTCACGGCCTGCTTTGTTTCTGACGATACGTGCTTGACTGCCATGATATGTCAGTAACTTCAAACAGAACAAGAGGCCAATGAGACAAAATTGACATACGCCATCCGTCGCTCACGTTTGCTAAGCCATCGAACCTCTTTAGGGGTACCGAGGAGGAATATGGCTGCAATAGCAAGAGCAATAGTAAGACTCCCCAAGAAAAGCGGAATCGTTCGCCATGGCTGGATCGTTCCATGATGTTCTGCGTAACCTGCAATGCCGTACATGATCAAATCACAGACAATCAAGAAGAAAGCATTGGCTGCTTGCCAGAGGAGAGCGCGAGGTGCCTGCTCTTCTGTTCTATACCAACTTCCGACAATAAGGAGGAAACCAGGTGAGATAGTGCACTCAAAAAATCCTTGCAGAGCACGAATAGCCATGAATTGAGACCAGCTTGTCACGGCAGTAGAGCAGATCAGACAGATTGCTAAATAATTGATCACATTAGCCCACATTCTGATTTGTTCAGTTAAACCAAGATTTTGACATACCCCAGCTCATCATGTAGATAGTTAAGCAGCGACCGATTGACCATCTTTGCAACAAAAAGTTCGACGGGAACTCACCAACAAGATATGTGATGTAGAAAATCGTCGTCAACCAGTTATACTGCGCACCATGGAGATTCAAGTCTGTTCGTAAGCCGAAAATCTGGTATCCGATTTAGTCAAAAGATAACCGCGACGAGAAGGTCTCTTTAGAGACTTACTGCTTGTGTTCCAGTTGCAGTCTTATCAGTTTGTTGTATACCGTAGCAGCAGAACCTATCGAAAATCCCATTAAAGATGTGTCCTTGATTTATGGAATTTTGAGTTGACTTACATGAGAGGTAGGAGGTAACGGTCAATCTTTTTCAAAAGGGTCTTGTACTCCTCTTCTGTGAATTCTAGCATTATTTTAGTGCTTCGAATCAATGACAATACTATGTTCAAGAGTTGCGGCTATACCAGATTCATCGAGAACATCCTCCACCTCTCCGGCGGAGACATCAGTCATGCCGCCTTTTTCGGTATCACTGTTCACGACCGACTTCTCTTGAATGACATGGCCATCAATCTTTTCGTCGATCGGCGACTCTTGTTTGTCTTTGAACTCAGATGTTATAGACTCGGAGATCTTAGACATCGCAGCAGAATATTCTCAGCTGTGCTATCTGAACGTGCTCAAGCTGCTCAATTCTCTGGCTACAAAGAGGAATAGCTTAGATATAGGCGACTAAATAATCAATCGTCTCAAATGTAGCTACAGCTTCCATATACTGCTGTATATCTATCACCACCCGACCATATTGTCAGCCAGGTCAGCGAGAGCTTCCTTATCTCCAAGCAATCTGAGCAGCCCCACCCTCCAATCGCCGGGGACCTCTACTTAGCGCATGGCTTGTAGCGGGGTATCGATATGATCCTAGGCTAGCGCTGAAATATGACTAGAAAGATAGTCTACCCGGAAACACTCCGGTCCAAACTATCGTGCCGCACTGCCTGATAAGTGCGGCACCGGAGTGGGACCGGACGAGAGTCCTTACCTGGTGATAAGCACCTAGCCTGGGGATTCTCTGGGAACGAAGCTGGGGAAAGAGTTCAAGTTGTGGCAATGAAATTTTGAATATTGGCTGCCTCGAGTCTCAGCAATTGCTTGCTGACACAAGCATATCCGTACGCGGACTGGGTCTACGTTACAACCCTACGTAATTTACGTTCTGCGGAACGAAGCAAAAAGATCGTTCTATATGACCCAAAAGGCAAATTTCTTTTTGAACGTGTAGTACAATCAATGTTCATAGTTATAGTCCAAGTCTGGTTGCCAATTCTGGAATATCTCGAACCTCATAGCATTCATAGTCTGGCCGCGAGGGATCCGCTGTCCCCTTCCTATTAACAAACACCTTATGCTTCATCCCCATAGACTCGACAGTCAAGATATCATGCTTGAAGCTCGCCGAAACGTGAAGGCAGTCCTCTGGCTCGCAGCCAAGCTTTTCGAACATGTACTCAAAGCCTTGAATTCTCGGCTTGTAGCTCTGTGTTTGCTGAGCTGTGAAGACAGCGTGAAAAGGAGCCCCTAGTTTCTCCACATTTTGCATGATTTGATCATCGGAGGCGTTCGAGAGAATAACGAGCTTGTACTTGGTTGCCAGACGACGCAGGCCATCTGGAACGTCTGGGTGTGGGCCCCATGTTGGAACTGCTAGGTAGAACTTCTCTGCTTCTTCCTCTGAGAACTCAACTCCTGTCCTTTTGCAGGTCCGTCTAACGGCATTGACAAGGACCTCGCGGTATGGTTTGTAAGGGCCTAGGACTTCATCGTAGCGGTAGCCAGAGAAGAGGGTAATGAAACGATCCAGCTCAGCACCTTGGAGCCGATCACCATAAATCCCCCGAGTCAACTTGGTCATATTGCTGAAGTCGGTCAAAGTGCCATAGCAATCGAAGCTGATGTACTTCGGTTCGAAGTCGATAAAATTGGCCATGATCGCGAGTTTGAGTTACTAGGCTGAGTAAATGAAGGGAATAGATTTCGATATGCGAATCAGAGAGAGAGAATGGAAAGCTTGAAAGAAGTGATATAGATGTGTTCAGTGAAAATTATTGAAATCCTGATAAGCTTGCATTGGAGTCAAGGTTCCCCGCACTTAAACCGGGCAACAACGGTATAGCTGATTGAGTGGCGTATTTCATGATCTTGCGAGTGCCTTTCTCCCTGCGCTGTCACCCCGGCCCCGGTCCCGGTCCCACTTAGGTAGCTCAGAGCACTTTCCCAGTGTTATCAGGGCGTGAAGCTTATCGTACCCTGACAGAGGTCCGCCCATCAGCCTATCTCTCCTGCAGCGACATCAACGTTCTCCGCGATAAGCACCCCGTTATCAATATTTGTCTGACTTCATAGTCGGAAGTCTACTAAATTACCTTTCTCAGATCAGTTACTGTATAGTTTTCATATGTTGATGTCCTTTTTCTTCATAACTTGATCCAACGCTGTACAAGCCCAGCTTCGCCATAGCCCGAGTAAACATGCAGTCAGCTCCACCCACAACTCCTGTCCCAAGATTATGGCCGTGAGTAGACCTTTTCAACATATGGTGTTTCATTGTGAAATATCTGGATAGAAAAGAAGTTATCCTGACTGAATTGTGTAGGAATGGGTCGGGCTCCTTGCCATCTAACCCACTACCATCGGATCACACTTTGCCTTTCTGGCGGACACAACTTCACGAGCTCGATACACATCGCTCAACGCCAGAGATACCCCAGACATGTGATGTTTTAATCATAGGTTCAGGCTACTCGGGAGCTTCAACTGCATATCATCTGACAGAAAGCTATGGTGATGAGCCTCTTCCGTCTATTGTAATGCTTGAGGCTCGTGAAGCGTGCTCGGGTGCTACTGCCCGAAATGGTGAGTGTATTCCCGCCAGTAAATCGACTTTCTGCAATTATCTAATATGAAAAAGGCGGACACGTGAAGCCCATCGCGTATTTTGCATTCCCACGACAGGAAGCAGTTTATGGGAGCAAGATAGCCAATGAGATTGCCGAATTTCAACTCAAACATGTGCAAGCCGTCAAAGATCTCGTGGAGAAAGAAAATATCGATTGCGAGTTTCACGTAACGAGAGCTTGTGATGTTTTCTTGGATCAGGAATACGCAGACAAAATCACTGCAGCTTTTCACAGGATCAAGGCTGAAGGCGCAACTTGTGTTAAGCAAGTTCAATATGTGGGCCCAAAGGATGCCGAGCAGGTATGTTGTATATTGCACGGCTATTATATTTGATATGTGAAGCCGTTTCTTTGACTGTCATGATGAATCTGACTTTCCTCTTCTACAGATCTCTGGGTGAATGGAGCAAAATGTTGTTTTACCTTTCCTGCCGCCCACTTATGGCCTTACAAGTTGACTATGCACTTGCTATCGCTTGTAGTCAACAAGGGCGTTAATTTGCAAACCATGACCCCTGTTCTCAGCGTAGCGGACAAGCCAGAGGCCGATGGGTCATGGGCGGTAAATACGTCTCGTGGAACGATTTTGGCCAAGAAAGTAGTTTTCGCTACTAATGCCTACACATCATATATTCTACCGCAATATGCAAACAGAATAGTCCCTTGCCGTGGAATTTGCAGTCGAATAGTTTGTCCTGGTCAAGCCCCTCATCTTCCCAACACCTACAGTCTTCGTTCTGGGCCAGGTAACTCGGACTATTTTATTTCGAGAGCGGATAGCAGCATTGTTGTCGGTGGTGCTAAGCCATTTGTATCCGTGCACAAAGACCTCTGGTACAACGTGGTAGATGATAGTAAAATCGTGGAGCCCGCGCGGCAGCATTTCGATGGCTACATGCAGCGGAACTTCAGGGGTTGGGGGAATACGGGCTCGTACACAGACCAGGTCTGGTCCGGAAGTAAGTAGCTCCATCAATTGCGCCTCCGAACAAGATAACCTGTTAACGATATGTAGTTCAAGGATACACCACTGACCTCGCATCTCACGTTGGTGAGGTTCCGGGCGCTCCAGGCCAATACATCATGGCAGGTTTCAATGGACACGGCATGCCTGAGATATTGCTTACATCCAAGGCATTGAGCTCAATGGTAAAGGACGGCAAGACGTACGAGGAGACCGGATTGCCAATAGTCTTCAAGACAACTCAACAGAGACTAGACGATGAACGTAATCACATTGCACTGGGTTAGATAGCTCGTCCTGTAAATGGATTGGTGGTTTATTGCATGGAGAGAGTTTACTTGACGATATATGCTTAAGCACTATTCCATGTTATTGGGAAAGACAATTCAATAATCATATTATCCTAGTATTGATTCCTCAGTCTGTCCATGCCAGGGCTCAGACGATGTACACATTTCTTCCAAGGTTTAATCGCCAACTGACAATTTTGATAAAAGTAGAGTAATCCCCTCGCTAGAAGCTGTAACTGGTTGCTCTGTTCGCATGCAAAAGATAAAGTGGCGGTCATAATCAGCCCGAAGCAAATGTGCTCAGGTTCCGCAATTTCTCGCCATACTTCCAGAGAAGAATCGGCGCGGGCCAACCCAAAATAATTGCCGCAAACCCCAATACCGTATTACCCCAGCCATAATCTAACGCATTATACATATAGGGAGCAAAGAGGGGCAATCCGAACCCGACTAAGCTTCTCAGCACTGTCGCTGCACCGATAGCAGAAGCCGTATATCTAGTGTATGAGTCCACAATATAGGTTTGAATGCAGAGAAAACCAAGGTATATCCCAGTCGCTGTGATTGTTGTGCCGATGTTTGGGACTATCCAGTGTGCGTGGGCTTGAGCTGCCCAGCCGTACCAGAAGAGCCCGATGGGTACCATTATGGCGGCGGGTATCATGAGCGGGACGCGGAACTCAGGCTTGCCAACACCATTGTTTCGAGCTTTGAGTTTGCGGAAGATGCGATCTTGCAATGGTGCGCAGATCTGAGTGCCTAAGAAAAATCCAAAGCCGAGAGAGATGTAGTTGAGTCCGGCTATGCCTACAGACTCGTCGTATCTGGTCTCCCAGAGCTTTGGAAAGGTTGAGAGCAGCAGATACATAAGTCCAAACAGGTAGGCAACATAGATAGTGAGAACTTGCATAATAGGCTGAGTGCCAAGGAGTATGAAAGGTCGGGTTAAGGAAACTTGGAGAGTTGTCCAAATAGTACGAAAATCCACCTCCAAGACACATTCTCGACCATGAAGCCTCCCGCGATCGGCCCTAGGGCGGGGCCTATTAATGGAGCCAGGCTGTATATGCTGACAGCCTTACCTCGCTCATCAGAGGTGAAGAGATCGGAGAGAGCACCACCTCCCAGAGCGAGAGGTGCGGACCCTCCGAGGCCGGACAAGAATCTGAATGCCAACATTTGACTTTTAGATGTCGCGAGTCCACAGCCGAGATTGAAGGCAAGGAACACTAAATTGCTGAGCTGTAAGACTATAACTCTCCCATAGATCTGGCTTAAAGGTCCTAAAAATAAGGGGCCCACGGCGTATGCGAGAATGAAAATTGAGAGAACTAGGCTAAGCTCAAGCTCGGAGCCTATCTGAAGAGCGTGAGATTAGCACTTGAGTATGGCAACGAATGAGGCCAATGGTATGGACGTGGATTCAAAGTGGGCAACAAACTTGAAATTCGGATTTTATGGCGTTGAAAGCTGGAGCGACAATAGCTGATGCCACTGGAGTGATGAATGTGAAGGAAGACACGACAAGAGCTGCGGCCCATTTCCTCCGTGAGTTCCAGTTTTTGGGGTTTTCGGTATCATCTGGCCCATCCCATCCAACGAGGTTTGCATCAGGCGCATTTGCTCCATTTTCTGCTGTCCCGGGTCGTAAAGTCTCAGTGGATGCTTCCAGGTCGTCGGAATCTGACGACCCAACGCGAATTCCAGCGACATGTTTCTCATCACCGTCCGTTATATCCTCCTTTTCTTCCCTGTCACAAACTCTGCCAGACTGTCCACTATGCCATGGCAAGTAATCGAGGCTATGGGGGATGGCATTTACAGTCGTTGTGTCAGCTCTAATCTCCGTTTCTCTGACGCTCAAAGAAGTTCGTCTGGGTGCGTCCGTTTTGGGTATCATATTTCATCGACCTCTAGTAATATAGGCAACAAGCACAGAACAAGTATTTCTCTCGTCGAAATGCTGCTAATCAGTAAAAAGCGTGAAATAATAAACAATTGTCAATATGAAAGAGAAGAACTCGTGAAACACGGAGTCCAATTGAGAAATCGAGACACGGACGCATCTTCTAGGGTGGGAATAGCTTAATCTTGGAATTGGGGCGTACGTTGAGTTCATCTCACGCTCCACAAAAATGCCCCCCTGAGATCTTGCAGCTTTTACCACCACATTCCGGCCATTCCCGGGTCTGTTCATTATGCCAATTATCATTCTATAGCTACGCATAACTGGGGTCGGTTCTGATCGAAGCTAGAGGTTGTAGATAGTGTCTAACGACGTACGTGAAAGCATTGATAAAGGATTATAATTTAGTGAAAATACCGGTCTAGAATGAAACTTAATCCCTCGCTGCATCGATTAGAAAATAATCGCCGATTTCAGAGTCGATAATGATAAGTTCCCCACAATAGGCGACCGGATGTTGCTCCGGTCCGGCTTCCGGCTCTATACGAACCAGCGATAAGAGTGACCGGGCCCGGATCTGGGGTTGGTCATCGATGGGGGCTAACTCAGCGCCTGAGCCGGATTTCAATGTCGCCAGAATTCCCTGAAAGCAGCGTATGAGCAGAATGCCACGTAGCCTTGTGAGAAACTAGACGAGCCATTGGTCTACTCTCTCCTTGTCTCTTCTCTCTCTTCGTTGCAGTCGTAAGTTTTGACTACTACCGCTCATTGTTACCTTCGCAATTTGATAAAGCTATCGGCTTCACTGTTTGACATCTTTTGATCAAGTCTGCTACCAACCATGGCAGACCCGGCACACAAACCACGAGTCATTCTCGGCCTCATGACATTTGGCGAGGACCCTTCAAAGGGAGGCAGGATAACTTGCTTAGGTACGTGACTATTGGCTACTGCCATTTGGGTCTCTACTCACAAAGGCCTAGCAACATATAACGCATTTTTAGGCCAACTTCAGGAAGCTGGATACAATGAAGTTGATACAGCTCGCAGCTACATCGGCGGCACCCAAGAAGCGTTCACCCGTGAAGCCCGCTGGAAAGACCGAGGACTCAAGCTAGCCACCAAGTCATATCCTAAGGTTCCGGGGACGCACAAGCCAGAGGCGCTGACAGCCGAGTTTGAGACATCATTAAAAGAGCTCGGTACGGACTGCGTCGAGATATTCTACCTGCATGCTGCCGATCGTTCTGTCCCTTTCGCCGACACGCTCGAGGCTGTAGACAAGCTGCACAAAGCTGGCAAATTTCTTCAGCTTGGACTGAGTAATTACACAGCATTCGAGCTGGCGGAGATCGTGATGACATGCAAATACAACAATTGGGTGCGACCGACTATATTCCAGGGCATGTACAACGCTATCACACGCTCAATCGAGCGGGAACTCATCCCAGCATGCAGAAGATACGGATTGGAAGTGGTGGTATATAATCCGCTTGCAGGAGGAATATTGTCCGGAAAGTACAAGCCCTCGGACCAGCCGAGCGAAGGGCGATTCTCCAACGTCAACCATTTGCTAGGAGCAAGTTATCGCAAACGATATTTCCGCGACGCTACATTCGAAGCACTCTCAATTATCGAGCCAGTCGCTAAGGCTCACAGTTTGACGCTCGTGGAGATTGCGTTGCGATGGCTCGTTCATCACTCGGCTTTGAACGTCGTCAACGGCACTGATGGCATTGTAATAGGTGTAAGTAGCCTTGAGCAATTGCACCAGAATCTCGAGGGTTGTGAGAAAGGACCCTTGCCAGAGGAATTAGTGAAGGCATTAGATGATGCGTGGTTGATTGCAAGTGCCGATGCCCCGAATTACTGGCAACTGCACCTTAAGTATACGTACAATACAACGGAGACTTTATTCAGCTAAGAGATAACTAGATTTCCTCGGTAGGCAATATATTCAAATATCATGTCTACTCTCTAAGGTAATTATATGCAGTCAGAGCCTGGATTTTGGCGACTTGCTCTAGTTCTTCAACGAGAACATATTCGTCTTCAGCGCCCATGCCAAACGGCGTGCAACCAACGACGACACTGGGAATGCCAGCCAAGCGAAAGATCCGGGTATCCGAGCCACCAACCCTCATGTTGACCACAGACTCTAAGCCTGTTGGGCTGATTACTTCTTTCGAAGCTGCCAAAGCCGACTGAACTATTTTGTCTGACGGCGATGTCCAGGTTGGTTCGTAGCGCTGCAGGACGGTCCAACTAATACCTTCCAAGGGATCCAGCTGCTTGTGAAAAAATGCTTCAACTTCTGCGACGGATACACCCACTGGCAACCGCAGATCGCATTTCGCACTGGCTTCACTGGGTATGAGGTTCGGAGACACGCCGCCCTGGATGACGCCCACGTTGAACGTGATAGTTTGCAAGGTCTGAGACTCACCCTCTCCAGAGATCTCTTCAGAGACCTTCTTCGCTACGGCAATAGCATCGGTAACTTCAAGCGGCGAGTCGAATGGAATCTTTTCTATCGCCTGTGCGGCATCAAGTGCCCGGCGCAATCGATCAATAGCATTCACCCCTTTATGGACATGCGCACTATGGCCTGCGACACCTTCTGCCTTGATCTCAACCCAGAACGTACCTTTCTCTCCGAAACGTACCACGCGGGGAGAACCAACATCCGCATTAACAACAGCATCCCCTTTCACAATGTCGACGTTATTGAGAAGCCAGCCCGAGCCAAGAATGCCGCCGCTCTCCTCGTCACCAGCAAGCGTAATGACTATTTCCCCAGACCATAAATCAACATTTTCTGCCAGAACACCTGCAGCGATAATCATAGCGGCAACTCCGGCTTTCATATCTGAGACGCCACGCCCATAGAGTCGCCCATATTTGACTTCGCCACTGAGAGGGGCAACCGTCCAGGGTAGGTGCTCGCAGATAGGGTAAGTGTCCAGGTGGCCATTAAAGACGAGGCGTTTTCCAGGCTTCCCGCTTTCAATTCGGGCGACAAGGTTGACCAGACCAGGGGCAGTCTCGTATTGAGAGATTTGCACCCCCCTGATCTCAGATAAAAGCTCCATTGCCACGCGGGCAACCACGGCAGTGTCACCCGGAGGATTGGGGGATGGAGTCTGGACGAGCCTCTGCGTAGCGTCGATAAGCGCCCCGAGCCGCGAGGATACCCGGTCAATAATCTGTTGCTCATTCATCCTTGTAAGCTGAGCTGAGATCTAAAGCAGGGGCGGTCCATTCTAAAAGCCCTCGTAGCCTCGGGAACTTGGGAAGCCATGACTAACTGCCCCGGGGGTTCGTAGCGCTTAGACTGATAAGACACGACCTTCTTGTTCGGTCTTACGTTATCCTGTCAAAAACGTCGTGTGGGCGAAAGTAAAAATTGACAAGCCAAGCGTCCGAGGCTTATTGCAATCGCAGCTGATTGGTGTGGAGGAGAGATAATGAGGGGGAAACGAGTCTAAGCCCGCGCCAAGCTGTCTTGGCCCTTTTGCCCAGGCGGCCCTGGAGATAACACTATGAATTACCTTAGAGATTCCGCTGCAATGGGCCGTGGTTCGCTTGATGGCTGTTGCCTCTTGGCTGAAGTACTAATATCCCCCAGGGTCGCATTTACTCCCCTGCTTCATCCCCAGTCGTGACTTCGCCCTCTCCTCCGTCCACTTTGCCATTGCGCTAACCCCAACATGGACAAAGTCAAAGAGCCCTATGCGGAGAGCTCTCCAGAGAAAGTCGATGTCGAGCGAAGCAGCTTTACCGAGACAGATGGGAACGAAACGAACAGACTGCACAAGCGGCTGCAATCCCGCCACTTGTCTATGATTGCGCTCGGTGGTGCTCTGGGAAGTGGACTTCTGATTTCTACGGGCTCTGCGCTGGCAAAGGGTGGCCCGGCTGCTATTCTCATTGCTTATTGCGTGATTGGCATGATCGTGGCGACTGTTCTCTTTGGCATCGGTGAAGTTGCGACTTGGAGACCTATCTCGACTGGATTCCCCGGCTATGGATCTGCTTATGTGGACCCTGCCCTGGGTTTTGCGCTTGGCTACTGGTCAGTTGTATAAAGTTTTGGGTGAAAATCATTTCCTAACGATCGCATAGCTACTGGTTCAAATATCTCATGAACGTTCCATCGCAACTTGTCGGCTGCGCGCTCGTCCTTCAATACTGGGTTCCGAAAGACCAAGTCAATCCGGGAGTCTGGATCGCGATTTTTCTCGTCTCGATCGTTATAATCAACCTTTTCGGCGTTCGATTTTTCGGCGAGCTGGAGTTTTGGATGAGTGCAGTAAAGGTGGTCATCGTTCTAGGCGTCATCCTCCTGTGCCTTGTCCTGGCTGCCGGCGGAGGACCGAACCATGAGGCAACGGGCTTTAAATACTGGCATGATCCTGGAGCTTTCAACCATCTTATCACTAGTAAGTCAAACCATGTTTTACGTGAGGCTCGGGGCTAAAATACTATAGCTGGTTCTACTGGTGAATTCTATGCTTCGATCTCCGTGCTCGTTACCGCGGCCTATGCCTTCCTCGGCACTGAACTTATTGCCGTGACATTTGGAGAAGCTGCAGACCCTCGCCGCGCCATCCCAAAGGCTATTCGCTTGACCTTCTTCCGTATTGCGGTCTTCTACGTAAGTTTGTCTTCGCTGTAGTGACATTTTCCATGCTAATATGACCTGAAGATTCTGTCCGTCTTCTTTCTTGGAATGGTTGTCCCATACAATTCCAAGATCCTGAAAGCCGCCAATTCGAAATCCCAATCTGCAAGCGCTTCCCCCTTCGTCGTCGCTATTCAGACCGCAGGCATCAAGACGCTGCCCGGTCTTATGAACGCATGTATTCTGATTTTCGTGTTCTCCGCCGCGAACAGCGATCTCTACATCGGCTCTCGTACCATCTACGGTCTCGCCAGAGAGGGTCTTGCGCCTAAGTTCCTCGCCCGCACAAAGCGTGGTGTCCCTATCTACGGTCTTCTTCTTTGCGCATTGATTGCCTGTATTGGCTTCCTTAGCGTGAGCACAACCTCTTCGCAGGTCTTCACCTACCTCACCAACCTGGTCACCATCTTCGGTATGCTGGCATGGTGGTCTCTACTACTGATTCACGTGTTCTTTGTCCGAGCACGTAAGGCACAGGGTATTCCGGACTCCGAACTGCGATACAAATCTCCATTCGGCATTTGGGGCTCCTACATTGGTCTCTTTGTTGTGACCATTCTGATCCTCATCAAGAACTTCACTGTTTTCGTGCACGGAAGTGCCGTCGGTAGTGACTATGGAAACTTTGACCTACCCAACTTCCTCACGGGATACCTCGGTATTCCTCTCTTCGCGATTTTCTACTTCGGCTTCAAGTTCTGGAAGAAGACATCTACGAAGACGCCTTTGACGATCGACTTGTTCACAGGCAAGCAGGCAGTTGATGACGATGAGAAAGCCTGGGAGGAGCAACGAGCTTACGAACAAGAGGCTGGCATTGCCGATAGCAAGTGGTACAAATTTATCGGGTGGCTTTTCTAGTCCCGAATTCTCCGGCATACAACGAGATTTAATGTGATAATGGTGAATATGAATGGGCTATCTTCGAAACGCCTATCTAATAAGCAAATGGATAGAAATGAATTCATTAAGTCATAATCTATTTTCCGCGCAAGACATCATATAAGCAGTAGATCACGCGTCAACTCAACGATATCGGACCACGAGAATCCCGGTGTGCCGCACCTCCGCTTCCAGACCTCTTCAAGAACAGGTCCGATCATCCCACGGTGGCCATAAGAAGGATCCAGCTGCGTGAGATGCGAGAATGCGTTCCTAAAATATTCTTTGTTTGAATCGCACCCGACACAAGCAATCACAAACAATGGGCAGACCAGTGCTGGAAGTGTCTGTGCGTTTAGAGACGTTTGAAGAAATCTGGTAGCCTCGTTCGCGGTCGAGTCAACCACATCCAGGTCTTCAAAACCATGGCCCACCAGGTGCAGATATACCAGTGCCATGTAAGCAAAAGCCCTTGTCACAACCGAGGGTGGATATGCGGGATTAAAGGAGACGCATGATCCAGCATCATTGAAACAAAGCCCCTCTAGCTGATGCTGCGCTATCAAACCCTCAATATCTCTTCTCAGAGATCGGACTTCCGAAACAAATTCAGTATAGTCGAATACCCCTTGTTTTTGGCTCTTCGTCTTTCTCTCGTGCAGGTTGGAGATCAGCCCAAGTTTCACCATGACCCAGTTTTTGCACCCCATTATTTTCTCGAGATCTATATGATCAGAGTCTGATATCAAGGAGTGGTGGGGAAGCATTTTCGGAGCTGTTCCTGCTGTGATTGAAGAAAGAATGTCGAGCCAAAAGACCGTGCCGCTGAGGAATCTAAATGCCATGACTTCGTCTCGCACAATCGGGGCTTGGTTATACTCGAGAAGACCATTGTTGATGATTGTTTCGGCTTTCTCCGTCAAGCCCAGCTGGGTGAGCTTTTCGTTGAGGATGCGGTGAAACATGTCTGTCGAGGCTTTGAGATGCACGCGCCATGCAGTGCCCTCTCTCGCAAATAGCTAAATAAAACCTATCAGCAAAATCCCATACTAGAATATGAGTGACTATTACCTCGAAGAAGACCAGCTGAATCATAGACGCAATGATGCCCAGACCATCGCTCGGACAAGTCTGTGTCACAAATTGCCCAACAGATCTCATACTCCGTTGGAGCTCGATTAGAGAAACTTCCAGTTGCTTTTCTTGTTCGATTAAACCAACGCTTCTACACTTGGAGTTCCGCCAGACCGCCACAACAGAGACGCGGTGGTGATAAGCACTTAAAGCCATCGCTGCGTGGTAAAGCGGCTTTGTCCGCAATAATAGCGCTAATAGCCAGCCTCTCCCACCATCTGCGGGCTGAGGTCGATACATGGGATACTGAACAGGATATACAAAATCCAAGAAGTGCATCAGAAGCAGGCTATCTGGGCCTGGTAAAGATGGCAGACTGCTGGGAGGTTGACTGTCTGCAGCTTCCGGGGAGGCAACCTGATGATCGTCAGTAGAAAGCTTTCAGATACAAATGAAAGCAGACGTACACTTGACCCGGTATTCTGCGCACTTGGAGAGTGTTCAGAAAACGAATTGTAGCCGGAACCAGTATTCCCGTTCGCGCGGAGAGTAGCAGCTTCTGGGTCCGAATAATCAGGCGAATCGCCCGCAGAGCCCTCACCCTTCGGCGCAAGCGGAGCCTTCACATCGCGCTGCGGAACAGGCTTTGAAGTGGTTCTAGTTCTCCATGTTCGCTTCACGATCTCCTTGAGCCCGCTCACGACATCCTTCTCCTTTGCGCCACTGCCCATCCACTCGGGCTTAGGCCCGTAGCCATAGCATGGGATGGAGAGGGACACGCAGGTTTCGCATTGAGGACGAGCCTCGTCGCATTTCTTCCTCCGCAATCGACAGGTCCAGCAACCCTTCTTGCTTCGAAGCTGGCCACTCATTGGCAAGGTTGCGGCTAGCGCGAGAATCTGTGGCTGAGCACGATGTGAGGACCGTTCAGCCAGTTTTGGGTGCTGCGATAGCAGAAAGAATTAAGCTTGATATTTATCTTGACATATATTTTACAGGGATATATGGGGACTTATAATGTCGAGGAGTGCTGTGGTCGATCTCAAGAAAGCAAATTTAATTACAAAGCAAAATGATCTGCTTGATGCCTGGATTATGTGGCGCTATCACTACAGCCTTACCCTTCAGGCACCAACTCAGCCGTAATTTGCGGGTACTATAGAAAAGGTCCACGGGTCCTAACATGGCTGGTCTAGAATCTAGACCTCGGCAACTCATCCAATATCCGCAAGTGTGTATATGCTATAGTCTAGCAATGATAAATATACTCAGGCAAAACTCAACCAGGATAGTTATATTCTCATTTACAGACTCGCCTTTAATACTGCAGTATAGAGCTTCCAAAGTTTTCCTGGATTATCAATATTGTTTCTTCGACTACAATACGGATTGCAGTATCACAGAATCGACTATTTCTTGTGCAAGCCAAAAATACCAGCAGCAAAGGATATTATGTAGTACCAAGGAGTGTCTATGATTGTAAACTGCGCGTTAGTTAATGTTAGCTAGCACGTGACTCATATACTGTATATTGAAATAGCGGAGCGCTCGTAGCAGGTCCACCGAAGGGGACCGAGTCGAAGGGATGAACTGAGACAGGGCTGC
>JAOYNU010101680.1:0-39521 GCA_026745395.1 Tympanopsis confertula | reverse complement strand
TAATAGGCTATACTTATTAGATACTAGAAGAACGGCCCCCGGCTCCTAGAGCCCCGGAGGTACCCCCGATACCCTTATCCTTATACTTATCCTCGCCCCTACCCTTATTATTATTAATTAGACCCGTTAGATAATTAAAATAGCTATAAATATACTCTATATACTTATCTAGTACCTCTAGTAGAATCCTAGTAATATAGCGCTCTAGACCTTCGAGATAGTCTCGGAAATTATTATTATTATTATTACTATTATTATTATTACTATTACTACTATTACCGCCTCTCTTATAGATCCTAGTAGTATCCGTAATAGTCCTCGTAACTAGTATACTAAGACGGGGGAGAAGGGTATATATAGCGAATTTTTTTATCTATACTAGCTCGGCGGTAACTATAGAACTAATCCTAGGTATCGGTAATCTTAGGGCTAGATATCTAGTCGTAGTAGTACCTACTATAGTTACTTATATATTAGTAGTATTAATACTTAGTTAAGTATATTAGGAGATATATATTAGCGGTATTTCTAAAGTATATAAATAAAATAAGATATATACGACTAAAAAGGATAAGATATCGCTAGTATTTAGTAGTATTAGTCTAATAACCCTAGTCTACTAGTTTTTAGATATACTAGGCGTATAGTAGAATATTCTTAGAGAGCCTAAAAATACTATATTAATAAAAAGAAATACTATAAGAAAAGGTTAGTAAAAGGTATACTATATAGGGCCTATAATCTCGTATCGAAGACGCGGAGGAGGAGTAATTATTATACGAGCCGACTACTTAATATTATACCGAGGTATAGGTATAATACTATTATTATTATTATTATTATTATTATTATTACTTTTAGAGATTAATAGTAAATAATATAACGAGTTATAAGTATTATTAGTAGTAGTATTAGTAGAACTATACTCTCCCGGTATTATTATAGTACTTTTAGCTATTTTCGTATTCTTCTTAGTATTTTCTTTACGCCTAGTTACTACTTCTCTTTTCTTAGTCTCCTCCTCCTTCTACTTAGCCTCCTCCTCGCTTTTCTTATACGCCGCCTCCTCCGCGGCTTTACGAATAAGTACTAAACGAGATATAATAATACTAGTACTAGTACTAGTACTAAAGAAGAAGAAGAAGAAGAAGAAGAACCTATAAGAAAAGAAGAAAAAAAAGAAAAATAGAAGAGAGTTATAGGATTTAGATAAAGAAATTATACTATTACTATAAAAACTTATATAAAATAGAAAGAGTACTTATTAAACTAGCCTTTAACCCCTAGAAGAAATTAAAAAAGTATTATATATTACTAACCCCG
Source organism: Tympanopsis confertula (assembly GCA_026745395.1). Classification (NCBI taxonomy): domain Eukaryota; kingdom Fungi; phylum Ascomycota; class Sordariomycetes; order Coronophorales; family Scortechiniaceae; genus Tympanopsis; species Tympanopsis confertula. Next base: position 38,198 of record JAOYNU010101680.1, on the reverse strand, counting down.
AGCTTTACGAAGTATTTCTCTATTTTAAAAAGGAGAGTTATATAATATATTAACTATACTTAAATTATACTATAATAATACTTTATTAAAAGGATAAATATTAAACTATAGCTATTATATATAGTAAGTATATCGGGGTAACCTACTAGTAGAAGGGGTACTTTATTATAGACTAGTACGAGTATAATATAGTAGATAGTACTAACTAGCTATATAAGGGATAAAAAAGGTCTTAGATAAAGCCTATAAGCTAGGGATATAGTCTAAAAAGGATAAAAGAGGTAGCTAGGAGGTATACGCCTATATAAGGATAAAAGGGGAACCTACTAGAAAAAAGGGATCTAGCTCTTTATAAAAGTTATACTACTATTATTATAATAGAAGCGTTAATTAACTATATACGATCTATACCGTATCTATACCTTATCTATAATACGTTTATATACTAGGATTACGACGCCTTTACTCTCTAACTTACGTACCTCAATCGCTGAAAGGCCTGACAAGTTTTCTCTATTCTAACAAAGAGAGTAGTTAATTTACTTTAATTCTTTTATTAAAATAAGAAAGTAACTTTTCTATAAGTTATATAATAGCTATAATTTCCGGGATTTCGAGTTTTTCGGCTTTTAGTTTAAAAATATAATCTTTAAATAAGGTAAGGTATACTTCTATATTTCCGTTTTTAATAGAGAATTATAGTAGGTCTTAAGTAGTAAAGAGGTAGTATAAATACCCCTAAGGGTAGTAGTTCTCTTATAGAACTTTCTAGGCTTTAAACCTATCTCTTATTTCTTAAATTAGGCTTCTAAGCCCTTATTTATATTAAGTAGAGATAATAGCCTATACTAGGATATACTTCTTTTTTTTTAGCTTTTTAGCTTCGGAAGATCTCGTAGTAGGGATATCCGGAGGTTCGGAATTTTCTACGTATTCCTAGAGTTCTCTATAAATTAGTAGAGTTTCTATATTAGAAGCCTACTTTTTATAGTTTAAGGATCCCTTAAGTTCTTAAATTCTAGCTTTATTTTAGCTATTCTTTTACCTAGAATTCCGTTAAATAACCTTCGGTTATCTAGATCTAGATAGATAGAGGATAGTTAAAAACTTAGAGTAGTTACTATTTTCTAGCTTATAGCTGGATAGAATCCTTAGATACCTAGCGTATAGTTAGTTTTAGACTTCTAAGTACCTAGCTTATAGCTAGTATTTTCTTAGTAAAATTATTTTCTTTTTAAATCTTTTTTAAGATTTAAAAAGTAAAAGTAAAAAGTGAAAAAGGATTATTTTATAAGAAATTTTTTTCTAGATAAGCTATTTTATATATAAAAAAAGTCGTATTTTACTTATAGATAAGAATCTTTTTTTTTTATATCCCTATTCCTTCTTCTTAAAAGTATAATAGGTCTTAAGAAAAGTAAAAACGGGTTTTATTAAGACGAGAATATAATATAAAAAGATAAAAATAATAGTAAAAATTATATTTTTCGAATTAGTAAAAAATACTAATTCTAGTAGTATTCTTTTTATATTAATTAGGAATAGGTAATAAATAGAAAGATTTTCGCCGGTTAGTAGAAATACGAATAAATTCGTAAAAAGAGTAAAAGTTAGTTTAGTATAGAGGATTTAGTAAGTAGATTCTAGTCGGAAAAAAAGTTTTTAGAATAAACGTATTTTAGTAGAATTCTAATTAGAATAAGTTTTAGTATATATATATTATTTCCCGTTATAACTAATATATTTAGAGATAACGAGATATCTAAACTAAATCCGGTTTTTTATATTTATTTTTTACTAAAACGTATCGAAAGTATATTTATTTTTTATAGAAAAATCGCGAGAATCTAATAGGAAAAAGTTAATATAAATTAATTAAGTTTTAAAAGTATAGTAATACGGCGAAGATATAAAGATTTATCGTATAGGATTTTTCTTCCGACTATTAATCTATTAAAAGGATAGTCTTTTCGATAAAAAGAGGGAAGAGGATATAGAAGATAATTTCTTATAGTAGGAATTTATATATAAAAAGACCGATAATTATATTAAGTTCCTTATTTTAAGTAGGATAGATATCTTCTTTTATAGATTATAAAAACCTATCTAGACCTACTTACTAATTAAAATAGTTTATTTTTATCTCTTATTTCGGGATCTTTTTATAATTAGCTAGTATTTACTAGCTATTTATTAGTTATTAACACCTGGCTACATTTAGGGTTACTAGTGTTTTATAAATACCGATAACTCTTAATTACTCCTAGCCTTAATAACTAACTATTATAAATCGTTCTCGATACTCTTCTACTACGAGGAACTAGAGGAAGAATAACCGTATATTTATTACTATAATATATTAATATCCTCTTAACTTCTAAATAATATCGGATTAAAGAGGTATAGGGTAAGTATATAATATAATAATACAGTTTAAACCTCTAAAATCGACGACTATTTAACTTTTTCGCTTATTATTTACTATTCTCTATACTACGAATATAAGAGCCCTAAAAGGGGTTAGGTCGTATACCTAATCTATTAGTTTCTTATTATATATTTTATCTAATATAATATCGAGGAACGCTTCTTCTTCTAGTCTTTAGCGGAATAGTCGTTAAGCGATTCGTTTCGATATATAGTCGGGTACTAATACTACTTTTATATATAATTCTAGTAGGAGTTAAATTAGTCTTAAATTAATCTAGAGTTTAGGGAATATCTCGGTAACTTTAATAAAATCCCCGCTTAGTATTAGGTCTAATAGATCCTAGTAGATATAGATCCCGGTAGTTATAGTTACTAATAGTAAGGATCTAATATATATTATCCCTATTTTACCTATATTTAGTACTTAATCGGCCTATATATCGGCTAGCTCCTCCTCTAGCGGTAGACTAGTATTATATAGAGTCGTTATCTTCTCTCTAATTCTTATAGAAGTTAACGGACTTTAATATATCGAGTTAGAATTATACTTAAAATAACCGCGTACTATTTTTAGGTTTTTCGAACTTAAACCGGTACTTAAGTAGATCTATTTAAGGGTATTTACCGGTAAATAAGATACTAGGGTAACTATTCCTAGTAGTTCTTATTAGTAGATAGTTTATAGCTATAAGGATAGGTTATAAATAATAACTAAGAAGTATTTATCTATTAGAGATCTATACCCTTCTCCTATAAGTTCGAAGAGAAGGGGTTATTTTTTAACTAACCGGGTACTCGGATAAGTACTATATCTATATATCCTAGTAGGATTATAATATAAGCTAATACTTTAATTATTTAAATATCTCGATTTCAGCTATATAATAGAATTAGAATAATAAGAGAGTTTATATTTATAATAGTAAGTATATATATAATATAATTAATAATAAATTTATTTAAAAAATTAAATTCTTTTTTAATTAATATTCTAGTATTTAGTCGATCTATAACTTAAGCGCCTATCTATAATTTACCGATTTTATTTTATTTTCCCCTTAAAGTCGCGGTTATCTATCCTCTTACGAAGAAGGAGAAAGTAGTTTATCTACTTATTCGTTATTTACTTATTCCGGATATTTTACTTTACTTAGTTCCGTCGAAGATTATATTAGTTAGCTAGGGTAGAAGGGATTTATCTATTAGATATCGGTATAATCTAATATCTATTATAGAAAAGAGTAGCTATTACCGGTAATCGAGTATAGGGATTTAAAGATTAGTATTTAAATATAGTATTCGGATTAAGTTTATAATTTTCTATAGCCTAAAAACTACTATTATAAACTTATAGTTTTACTCTTATTATAATACTTTATAAAATCGAAAAGGATAAATTTCCTTATCCTTTTTACTTTAAAATATAATAAAATAATTAAAATAAGTACGTTAGTAAATTCGTAGGGTTTCTAGATACGATTTTATATTATTTAGTTCTTCTTCGGGTAATAACGGGGAGGTAACTAAGTAAATAGATTCGTTCTTATTCTAATCGGAGTCTAAATACTTATATTCTATAGAGTTTAAATTCTCGTCTACTATTAATTATTCTTATACTACCTCTTCGATAATTTAAAATCCCTAATTTTCGAGGTTAACGAGATAGGAGTTTTCGTATAGGTAAGAGCTAATAGTAGTAATAATATACCCTACTATATTAGTTTTTTCTTTTCCCCGAAGCGTAGTATATTATCGTAATCCGGATCTTCCTAGTCTATTTTCTAGACCCGGGTTCTAGATATCGGTTATAAATTCTAGGTTATTTAGTCGGTATCGTAGTTAGTTTATACTAGGTGTTGACGGCAACGCGCTATAAAATAGCAGTTTAGGGTGCCGATAGACTTTTATTAATTTGATAACGAGAGTAAGCTAAAACGAAGCTCTCGTATAATCTAAAGTAGGGCTTTTTATACTCGTAATATAGTTATATAACTATAATATAACCTCTTAGGTCTAATAGGTCTTACCCTATAATAATACCCCCTCTCTCTCTCTACTTCTTACGGCTTTAAACCTCTTCTATCGTACTTTTAAGCGCCCGGTTTTTATTAGATAATACTCTTTCGGTCTATTATTCTATTAAATACTCCCCTACTTTACTTCCTAGTTATTTAAAGTTATAGTACTTTTAATATTTTCTAGGTTTATAGGAGTAGGGGTTTCGTAGCTTACTTATTTTACTTATACGATACGCTCGTTCTATCGTTTTTTAGTATATAAAATCGCCTCTACTCGGAATTCGTATTCTCTATTAATTATAATTAGTAGGGTTATCTTATTATAAGGCTATTATAATAATAGGCTTTCGTATTCTACTAAGTATAATAGGTCCGAATAGAAGTAATTATAAATACTAGTAAAGATATTTAGTTCGTAGATATTTAGCGCGACTATATTCGTAATAGTATTTTTCGCGTATAACTAGTCTAGTTCTTTACTTAAATACCTTATTTAGATATTCTAAAAGTCTAATTATACTTAATTACCTATTTTAAAGTTCTCTACGGCGTATTTATATTAATTAGTTTATTTTTCTATTACTTATTAACTATTTATAAGAGTAGTAGCTACTTATTATTAGACTTCTTAAAGCTTCGAAACTATACTTTCGGCTATAGAGTACTTACTACCGGGCTAGCTCTAATTTTAATCTATTTAAATTAGTTCTATATCGTATCTATAAGTAGTAAAATAAAGTAAAATACCTCTTCTCGAGTACTAGGGCTAGTTATTAAAAGCTAATTAAACTACTAGTAAATATAAAGCCTAATCTTATTAGCTAAAGGTAATATAGTAATATAAGAATTACTATACCTTTTAATTTATCCTCTTAATAGTACTATTAGTTTACGGATAGTAGGCGGTTAAGAGCTTTTTTTCGATTTTTAGTAGCTCGTAGAAGTATTTCTAGAAACCGTCGATCTATTACCTTCCTCTATTTAAGATAATTAATTCGGGGGGTCTATAGTATATATAGATATAGGTTAAGAAAGTTTTAACTATATTATCTACTTCCCCTATTCGTAACGGTATTAGTATAAGGCTTCCGGAAAAGCGGTCTATAACTACTAAGAGTTACTCGTAACCCTATTCGTTTAGTAGATATATTATAAAGTCTATTAAAATAGGCCTAGTTTCGCGATAGTATCGGTAAGAGTTATAGTAAACTATACTTCTTTTACCTCTAAATTTTATTTTTACTATATATTAAATAGGCCTTTACGAATTTACGAGTATCTATTCCGAGCTTAAGCTAGAAGAATTATCGTATAAGTATAATAATAAGGGTTTTACGCCTAAGGTATCCTCCGATAGCTAAATCGTAATACTATTAAATAAGTACTATATAGAAGGGTTTATAATTTAAGATCTATAGTTTACCGTATAAAAAGAGTTAAGATTTATCGACTAAGGCTTCCGAGATCTAAGCTATTATAGGGGGTACGAGCTTCGAAAAGAATATTAGTACTTTTTCTAGAATTAGTTATATTAGTTCTTCGTATAAAAGGTCTACTACTCTTATAGCTTCTTATAAGTCTCGAAGATCTAGTTAGCGAAAAGGTTAAGTTTTAGTATTTATCTCTAAAATTATTATAATAAAATCTTAAATTTCCTTCTAGAGCTATAAATATCGATTTTTAGTATATTTAGAACCGTCGTCGTAAGTATCTATATACGAGAGAGTATCTAAAACTTATAATAATTTACCCGGCTTATAAACTATTTTCTATTAAAGTAGTATTTCTTATAACTCTATCTAATATATTTAGTATTCTAATAGGTATCTCTTCTTATAGAAGTATTCTAAGTTCTTATAGTCTATAATTATTATTAAAGAAGTTAATTTATATAGTTCTACCTATTATTCGGTAATTCTAGCGATAATCGAGAAGAACTCCTTATTATAAATTAGGTAGTTCTATTCGGCTAGTAATATTTTATATAAAAAGAAAAGTAATAAAGTACTAAAGAATATCGTATCGTTAAATTAATTATCCTCCGATAGCGAATCTAAAAGTATTATATTTAATTCGTATATCTCGGCTTAGGTCCTAATAGGCGAGCGCCCTATTAGCTAAAAAATATTCTTTAAAGGTCTTAAAAACCTTTTATATAGCTTCTAACTACTCGAATACTATATCTTTTTTTAAAAGCTAGTAAAGTAGGTTTATAAGCTCGCTAAAATCCTATATAAATTTATAATAATAATTAGTAAAACTAATAAATCCCCTTATACCTCTTATACTTATAAGAGCTTCTTATTTATATATCGTAGCGACTTTAATAAGATCTATTAATATACTTTCCCTAATTATAACGATTAAACTAAAATACTTAATATTTTTAATTTTAAATTCGTACTTCGAGATATCTAAGTATAAGCTTATTTTTTCGAGATATAAGAGTACTTCTTTTACTTAAGTCCGATACTCTTCGAAGGTATTATCCGTATAGATAAAAATATTATCTACGTAAATTAAAATATAGTACTTAAGAAGATTATAAAAGACCTAGTTTATAAAATATTAGAATATAGAAAGACTATTTATAAGACTAAAAAAGGTAATAACTTATTTAAATAAACTATAGTATATATAAAAGGCTATTTTCTAAATATCTTTATTAGCTATACGGATTTAATAGAATACTACTTTTATATCGAGTTTCGTATACTATTTAGCTATTTTAATTAAGTATAAAGTCTTTCCGATTAGTAGTAAAAGGTAATAATCGCGTTTCGTAAGGCTATTTAGAGCCCTATAATTAATATAGAATCGTAACCCTCTACTAGGTTTATAGGCGAATAGTATAGGGGCGGTAGTAGCTAATTAATTAGTATATATAAAACCTTTTTCTAGGAGGTCTATTAGGGTTTTTCGTAGTACGAGAAGCTCGTCTCGCGATATACTATATAAAAGTCTTTATAGTACTTTTAGGTCTTTCCTATCGGTTCTTTTAACTAGTTCGATATTTATATCTAATTCGTTTTAGTAAGGTAATAGTTCTTCTCGATTATATATAAAAATATCCTAGAACGAAGTATATTAAAGTAATAGGTATTTATAAATTTACTCTAGTATTAGTTCTTTCTTATTCTTAAGAGTATATTCGATATCTTTTAACCTAGCGGCGAAGACTTTAAAGGCTCTTAGATCCTATTTTTTTATATACTAGATCTTAGTAACTATAATAACTATAATTACTAGTTAAGTACTATAAATAAGCTCTTTTAAGTAGTAGATAATAGTTTTAAAAGTTAAAATAAAAGTAGTATTTATTAATTTATCGTAGGTAATTCTATTTTCTATAAACTATAAGAGCCCTAGTATTAGGTCTCGACTCGCTTTTACTATATAATAGGCGTATTAGTAGTACTAGTAATAGCTTTCGATATTTATTTCGAAGTAGGCTACTTTATCTACGGTTTTAGCGATTCTAGTAATCTTTTTAATATTCTAAGTTCTATTTTAAAATATAGAAAATTTAAATAATTTACTAGTTTATTATTAACTAGAGTATTAGAATAATAACTTAAGTTAAATAAGTACTTCGTATAGCTTATCCGATTAATTATAATATCTATTTTAAAAAAAAGTAAATCTATTTTCTTAATCTTTTCCTATACTCTTAGTATTCTAATTAAGTTTTTTTATACTCTTATATATAATTTATTATAAGAGTAACTAATTTTCTAGCTCTTTAGTAGTAGTATTTAAAATAGGTTTAATATAAGTAGCGGTAATCTTAATAGGGGTTTTCCTACTTTTCTAAGGGGTACCTAAAAGATAGAGAGTAATAATATAACCTAGATATCTATAATAGAAATAAATACTAGTTACTTTTTAGCGTAATATTTCCTCTCGTATTACTTATTTCGAGCGCTTTCTACGATATTAAAAGTTTAAAAGGAGGACTAAACTAATAAGGTATCTATTTAAGTTCGGCGTATTCCTACGAGTATATTAGGCGGGGGCTTATATAAGAGTAAGATTTAAATCGATATCTATAAGGTTATAAAGTAGAGGAGTAGTAGGGGTAGTAATAGTAGTACTACTACGAGTAGGAGATAATAGATACGGTATAATATAGATAGCGGAAAAAGCTTTTAATATTTATAGATTAATTTAAATATAGTAGTAGTATTAAACTTATTCTACGAGTATATTTTTAATAGTTTTACTAATAGTAGTACTTCGAATTAACTAGTTTATACTATAATAGAGGTTATTAATCTTAATACTTTTAGCCTATTCTAAGCTATTAGCTTCCGTTAGTAGGTATTCGAATTTAGTATAGTAAGTATCGAAATCCGAGGTTCCCTATTTTAAATTAGTCTATTTAGTATAAGCGGCGTATTTATAGTCGGGGTCGGCGTAGAGGCGATTTAGATAGGTCTAGATATTCGAGAGTAATAATATATCTTTTTTAAACTTAGTACTAATAAAAAAGGTATAGTTTATATTAGCCGAGGTTTTTAAAGCTATAAGGAAAGTAGTAATTTAATTAGAAATACCTCCGAGTATATCTCTATCGATTTAGAGTTTTATACGAGCTTTACTTCGCTAATTTCGATATTCTAATTTATAACTATTAAACTCGACGAGTAGGGGTAAATAAGTACGTACTTCTATAATAGCGGGTACGGGGAGTAGAATAGAAGGTATTAGCGAAGTAGGCGTAGAAGTAAATAGATTTAAAGATCTCGGTAGTAATATAAGCGGCCTAGTATTTATAATAATATTAGTATTAGAATTAATATCGTTAAGGCTTATTATAAGGGTAATCGGAAATCGGAAAGTTCTATTAGAGGTATAGATCGCCTAATAGGAGCTCTTATTAACTTAGTATTAATTAACTCGTAGGGCGAGGAATTCGGAAATATGAGGTAATTAATCGGAAGCCTAAATAGCTTAAATAGAAGCCCGGATAGCTTAAATAGAAGCCTAGATAACTTAATCGGAAGTATACGGATTACCTAGTTTAGAACTATATAAATTACTTAAATTAATTAACTCGTTAATAACGAGGAATAGAATTTCCGAAGAAGTTAGATTATTAATTTAGAAGCTAAGGAAAACTTAAAAAAAAGTAATCTAATTAATTATTAATATAAATACGCTATAAAATAGTAGTTTAGAGTACCGATAGATTTTTATTAATTAGATAATAAGAGTAAACTAAAATAAAGCTCTCGTAGGATCTAAAGTAGGGCTTCCTATACTCGTGATATAGTCACGTGACCATAACATGACCTCTTAGGTCTAACGGGTCTTACCCCGTAACACTAGGTCGGTATCTACTATCGGGGTATCTAAGTTATTATAAATTACGATTATACCGGGGTTTATCTTACTATTATAGTCGATAATAGTATTTATAAGACGATAAAAGCTAACTAAGATTAGCCTATTCCCGCTATATAAACTTAGTTAGTTCCCGAATATCCCTAATTACCTTAAGTTCTAGATATTTTCCTTAAGATCGTACCTAGAAGTCGTATTAGTTTCTTAAGAACCTACTTATAACTATTTATTTCTATCCTTTTTATAGAAGAGCTAGGGCTACCCTAACCTATTTAATAGTATTTAATTCGAGCTAGGGCGTATAGATAGTTCTAATTATATTTAAGTTAATTTTACGGAATAGTATTATACTATAGTTTCTAGTAGGTTCCCTAGAGAGTTTAATAAATTTTAGAGTATTAGTAGCCTAGGAGGTAATATCTACTTTATAGAAAATATAATTAAGAATATATATTTTATATCGTATTTATCGTATAGTTATATTAGGACTTATAAACTATTAGTTTCGTAATAGATTTTTCTAAGTAATTATAGCCTATAAAGTACTTTATTCTTAGTTTTTATTTCCGATAGGCTATAGATCTAAAGTAAAGCGATCTTCCTCGTTTAGAATTTAGGTATACTAATAATTAATATAACTTATAAGACTCTTATATAGATTTTTAGCTATAGTATAGCGAGTAAAGAATTTACTCCTAGTTATTTAGGTTATAGTACTAATAAAAGTATTTATATTCTTAAAAATATATCCTTTAGTATTATATTTATCTTACTTATCTTTTTTTATAATATATAATAAATCGAATACCTTTAGTTCTTCGGCTTTAAATAATATATCTAATTTATCCTATAATTTACGATACTTATAAGATTAGTAACGATTATTATACTAGTTATCCGACGAGTTTAGATTATTATCGGGGTTATTACCCCGCCTTTAATAGTAGTAAAATAGTTAGTAATCCCGCTAAGGGTATCTAAATCGCTTATTATTATCTAAATTACTACTTCTTTTATACGATAGCCCTCTATCGGGGAATCTTAATATACGTCGTTTATATTACTTTTTTAGTAAAAGGGGAATTAGTCTATTCCGAATAGTTTCTTAAATTACCTAATTCTATAAGAATATAATCGGGATATTCCTAATACCCGGTATAAAAATTTAATTTAATTATTAGATTATTCTAATTATATTAATATATAATTCTAAGTACTTTTTCTCTAATAGGACTAAGTCTTTTTTAAGTATATAAGTTAAGCTTTTATTATTAATCGATTCCGGTTTTACCGATTTTTCTTTAATTATTTTCTTTCTTTAGTAGTATTTACTTCCGGTAGGTCTAAAGTCCGAGGGATCGGTTTTTTAACTATTAGTACGAGGCTAATCCCCTCCCCCCGATTCTATAATTTTAATAGGGTTAATAGGTATTTTCTTCTTATTAAGCGAAAGTATTTCCGGGTTTATTAGATTATTTATAACTTTAATAGTTAATATATTTATAAGTAGAAAAACGAATAGTTTATATTAGCTTATTAATTTTCGGGCTTATTTAAAAGTTAATCGAAGATTAATTTCTATAAGTCGATTTAGTCGGTCTAAGATCGATTTATTTAATAAGGATACTTCGAGCTCGCTAGTTAATAGAGTTCGTAAATACCTTTTTTTAATAACCTACTTATTTCTATTTATAGCGGAGTTAGTAGGGAATAACCCTAGTAAATAATATACTATTTATACTAGCTTATACTAGAACTTTATCTAGTTCGCGTAGTCTTCCCCTCTTTTATAAGTTATTATATCTACCTTAAATCCTTCTTATTATACTATAATAGGCCTAGAACGAGCCGGTATTTACTTACGAGTACCTTTTACTATAACCCTACTCGATTCGGAGTTTAGAGTAAGCTAAAATAGATATTAAATTAGATCTAGGTTTATAGCCGAATCCCTAGAACTATTATCGTTCTTCCTATAGTAGTATCTACGGGATTAGCTAGGTCTTTTTAATTAGATCTTTCCTCTTACTTATAATAATAGTATTATACGATATAAATACAATAAGTATAGAGTTAGGATAATAATATATAGTAAGTCGTAAGGGATTATATCTACTACTTACCCTAATATATTTAAAATACTATCTAGTTCCCGGGCTAAGTCGATTACCTTATATTACTTATTCTTAACGATTTCCCGGATATTATATATAAGATAGTTTCTTTTAATTTACTTTCTAAATTCGTCGAAAACTACTAGAAATCGACTAACTTACCGTATAACTTTAAAAGTAATAGTATTAATTTATAATTTAATTAATATACTTAAAAGCTATAACTTTCGAGTTTTAAATCGTCCTAATAGTATATATATATTTTAGAATTATTTTTATATAGAGATATATCTAGTAAAAGCGAATTATCGCCGGGTAATAATAAACTATTCTTATATAGCCTCGCGATAGGCGATCTAGAAGATAGCTAAATCCTCTATAACTTTAAGATTATTTTTTTTAATCGTAGAGGCTATAACCTACCCTAGTAAGGACTATTCCTAGAAGATTTCCCGATATTTTCGATAGATCTATAAGACCTATCGAATATCGTAATTTATAGCGGGAATAGGGAATTCGAGCTTAGGTTATAACGGTCTACGTAAGAGGTGAACCTTTTTACGTAGAATGAGATTATATTCTAAACTAAAGAGAAGAGAAGGAAGAAGGAGACCCTATAGGAGGCGTAAGGTTCTTTATATATAGCGAAGGACCCCTAGGGGGTCCGGAGAAATCCGTATAGTTCTATAAGCCTAGACCTAGGTCTAAGTTCGATAAAAGAGGCTAGTAATATATCTTAGTACTTAGAGATACGGTATTTTAATAGTATCTTATACTATTAGGAGACTAGTAGGAAGCTAGTACTTAGGCGCGGGGTTTCCCTATACTAGGGTTCTAGAATACGCTACTATCGATTATTAGTTCGATAATTAAGTTACTAAGTCGAAAGTAGGTTTTTTAGAATACTTAAGTTCTCCTAGTTCTAAAGGTAGTATTTTCTTATCGATCTAACTAGTATTCGTAGAGCTAGACGGCGGCGAAGATAATAGGGTATCGGATAATATTAAAAGGGTTATATAATTAATAACTAGTCTATATATAGGGTTATATACGATTAGCGAGGGTATAGCCGAGGCTTTTAAAAAGGTCTTAACCTTTTATATTAGCCCCTCTCTCCCCCCTTTTTCTAGGGTTTTATAGCCTATAGAACTTCTAAAAGACTAGATTCGTAGACTTCTAGAGCTTCGGTATCTAGAAAGTCTTCTAGGGGTTTTTTAGTAGGTTCTATATAACCTTTCTACTTAATTAGAATACTAAAGCGGCTATTTCTAGCTTGTCCTTGGAAATGAATTCTAATAGATTGAAATAAAACTTTTTAATATATTTATATACCCTTTAGGGCCCGTAAAATAAAAATATGGGCTTTACCTGATATTTTGATTTTTATAGGGGGGCTATAGGGCCCTATATATAAAATATTATTACGCTATAATAAGTATTAGAATATTAGGATTTATAGTTTAAAGTTTTAGTTTAGCTTCGCCTTATAGTAATATAGGGAGTTATATTATTTATTTCGCTATAAGCTAGAACGGTTTAGTACTACTAATTAGTACCTTAAATAGTAAAAATTCGATTAGCTATACCTAATTAGTAGGTAATCTATTCCTTAATTTATCTATAAATAAATAGAGTACTTTAGAGACTATACGCGAATTATCTTTTAATTTTTCGGTATTTCGTTTATATTATAATACGCTATTTAGAAAAGCTATATAAGATCTATCTAATAATTAATTAACTTAATTTATTAGGTTTATAGAGGGAGATAGTACTATATAAATATATACTAATAATATAAGAGTACGTTTTATTTTAACTTAAAAAGAAAGCGGTATTCTTTATTATATCTATAATAAGTTAGGGATTAGTTCTATAAAGTATTTTCCCTAAGGGATAAGTAGGAATAAAAATAACTTTTATAGATTAATTATAGATAATCCCTTATATATTCTTCTACTCGCTTTTTTATTTAATAGTAATTTAGCTATAGCTTATAGAACTAATTAATTAGCTTTATAGGTTTAAGTTTTAAGTAATCGTTTTAGGGTAAATATAATTTAATTAATTAATACTACTATTATAATAATATTATAAGATACTTAATTATTTAGGTTTACGGATACTAAAGGATATTTTAATATATCTATTATATCTAATATAAGATATATATTAGGTTATATTATAAAAATACGTTTTATACTTAATTAAAAGGATAGTTCTATTCTTAGTATTATACGAGATCTTTTTAGGTTTAGAAAAGTATCTCTTAGATCGAAAACGGATAATATTTACCGCTATATATCTATAGGGTTTAAATTAATAAATAATATAATATCTTACTTTAAAGTATTTCTATTACTTACTAAAAAGGCTCTTTCTTTCGATAAGTAATTAACTATTTATAATCTCGTTATTAATAAATTATATCTTACTAAGGAAGGATTAGTTAAAGTAAGAGTATTATAGAAATAGATTAATATTAATAATAGTATAATAATTAAAATAGGATCTACGTAACCTTAGAGATATTAAAAGATGAAAATATAGTCCGATTCTCTTTATAAAAGGAGTATAGTTATTTATATATATAGTAGCTAAGCGGGTAGATATAAGGAATATCTACTAATATAATATATTATATATACGTGGTAGGGCTTAATATCGATATACGTACTTATTTTATAGCCGCTACTTTAATTATTACTATACCTATTAGAATTAAAATTTTTAGCTAATTAGCGACTAGCTATAGTAGTTTAATCCGTTTATTACTTTCTATATTATACTCGCTAGGATTTATCTTTATATTTATAATTAGAGGGTTAATAAACTATTTAGCTCTCCCTTTAAAGGCTACTATATACTAGGAACTTCTAATAATTATATTACTTAAGTTTTATTTAATCTAAGTAATATTTAATTTTAAATAATTATTAGTAAGTAACTAATAGATTTTATTAAATATCTTAGTAGGAACCTTAGAGACTAAACGTAGCCCTTATAGGAATTTACTATAAGAAAATATAGTCCGCGTAAAAAAATATTTATTAATTTTAAATTATCGTATAGTTATAACTTAATCTTATTCTAATTTTAGTAATAAACTAGGTAACCCTAATAATACTTTAAACTTAAAGGCTAAAAAAGTTTATAATAATTTTAAAGAAGATAGACTTAAGATAATAAAATAAGAAATAGGTAGATTAGGTATTTACTATTTAATTAATAAAGTTAATAGTTATAGCTATATAGGGAGTTCTATTAATTTAGCTTCTAGAATAAGAAACTATCTTAATAAGAGTTTTTTAAAAAGTAAATAAAATATTAATATACTAATTACGATAGCTTTACTTAAATATAACTAATTAAATTTTACTCTTTTAATTATAGAATATATTAAACCCGAATTTTTAACTACTAGAGAAACTTTTTATATCTTATATATAATACCTTATTATAATATTTTAAAATAAGGTTATTCTTCTTTAGGTTATAAATATATAGAGGAGACTAAGAAGTTACTATCTAAATTAGCTAAAAATAGAATATACTTAGATAAAACTAAAGGGTTAATAGCTAGGGCTATAATAGGTAAAAATAATCCTTTTTATAATAAAAGTTATTCTAAGGAAAGTAAGTTAAGAATAATTAAAGCTAATTTAGCTTATCTTATTTATATCTATAACTCCTTTAAGGAGTTATTAGTTATTTTCCCCTCTATTTTAACTTTAGTAAAGTTAATTAAATTAAATTATTCTATATTAGTTAATATTATAAAAGAATAAATAATATTTAGAAGTAAATAATATTTAAGTAATATACCTTATAATATAAATAATACTCCTATAATAGTTAATTAATCTTTAAAAGAATATAAATAATTAACCTTAAATATAAATAAAAATAGTTATATAAGAAAAGTAGTATTTATATACGATATAAATAGAAATTTTCTTAATAAGTATAAGGGAGTAACGGAGGCTTAAAGAGCCTTAAATATCTTATATTATACTATTAAAAATTATACTAAAATAGGTAGTATATATAAAGGGTATATATTTAGCTATAAAAGATTAACTAAAGATTAAGGAATTAATAATTAAAGTAGCGTAGCGGGTTTTACTTTTCCTATACCCTACTATATAGCAGTACATAGTTAAGGGTAGTTTTATAACTTCTAACCTTACTTCATATTTCGTAAAGAAGGGGCGCAGCATCGCATCCCATCGACCTCCTTGGATTGCTTCGCAGCTTCGCATAGAAGGACTTATAAAAAAAATAATTATATCGCCTAGGCCTAGCTGGCGGCCGCGAGTAGTCCGCTTACGGGCTACTAAAAAAAAAAATTTTTTTTTTATAAATAAAAAATAAAAGAGAGGGATAAAAGAAGTAAAAACTAAAAAGAGTAGCGCTTTTACTTTATTAGGCGGTAATAGAGTTACCGCCTAAATATTTTTTTTATTTATAAGTAGAGTTATTCTTATAAATATATCTCTTAATATCGCGTTCTATAATACCTACTATATCGTAGCTTATAAAATAGGCCTTTATATTTTTACTTTATTAATAGTAGTATTACTAAATAGTATAGTTTTTAAGGATATATTTAACTATAAAGAATCTATAGTCTTATAGTTTAAAGATAAATACGGGATTTATCTTTAGATATATAAAAAAATAAATAAGTAATATTTAGGTAGTTCTAAAAATTTAAGTAATCGATTAGTTAAATATTATCGACTAAGTTATTTATATATATAAGAAAAACGTAGTAGTACTATCTCTCGAGTACTACTTAAATATAGTTATAGTACTTTTTTATTTTCTATTTAAGAAATTAGATATACGAAAATAGATTAAGTTTACTCTATAACTAATATACTAGACTTTATAGTTTTAGAGTAATCTTATTTAGATAACTATACTTTAGCTTATAATATAAATCGTATAGCTAGCTTATCTACTTATAAACGAAGTAATAAATTAATAAATATTAGAGATTTAATCTATTATATAATAAAAAAGGTATAAATACTTTTATATAAGATAAAACTTATACTTTTACTCTTAAATCTTCTTAATCTATAGTACGAGGTAAGTATCGATTTTTTCTTTATTTAATTAAAACTTTTAAACTAGTTTAAGAGTTTTATAGTAGAAGTAAATTATCTACTTTTTTTAAAAATATAAGTAAACGTTTTAGAACTAATATTACTAAAAAGCTTATAAGTAGTAATATTCCGGCTATACGGTATAGTAATTATATTATTTCTATAATTCCTTTAGATAAGACTAATTTAGAAGAAATACTTCCTATAATAGGTATAAAGGAAGTCTTAGTATCTAAAAAGGTTACTAAAGGGAAAACTATTTATAGATATAATCCTAAAATAAATATATATAGAATATAAAATAGCTTAGAAGAATATACTTATTTTCTACCCTCCCCCCCCCCTTCGGGGCCTATAAAATTAAAATATAGGCTTTACCTGATATTTTAATTTTTATAGGGACCCCGAAGGGGGCTAAAAGAACTAGAAATAAATTTAAAAATAAAGCTATAGTAAATAAGCGTATAGATAAAAAAATATTTTATTATAGTTATTACTTATAAATTAAACTATTTAATAAATAGGTAAATAATTTATTTTTAAAGTAAAATATATTAAATCTAGTAAATTATAAAGACCTCTTATTTTTAATAAGAAAATTTATAACCTAGTCTATAAAAGTACTTAAAAAAAAATTATAAAAAAGCTTAACGACTATTAGATTAGGATAGTACTAAAATCTAAATTAAATCTAGAGTAGTATCTATAGGTTACTATATAACTTAGTCTAAACTATTATATAAATAATAGAATTCGAGTTTATAACTCGAATTATTATATTATATTATATAAAATTTAATTATACTTTATAGTAATATAATATTTATTATATTTCTACTATATATTATCTATAGGAGTAGTATTCGCTATATTCGCCGCGTGATATTACTAAATCCCTAAAATATTAGGATTTTCTTATAATTTGAAATTATCTAATATTTAATTCTAGATTCTATTTATTAGTATAAATATTACTTTCTTCCCCTAATACTTTTTAGGGCTTTAGGGGATACCGCGAAGAATCTTAGATTACCCTAATACTTTTATAAGATAAAATATTATATCTAGTTTCGGTTTAATAATCTTAGTAGTAGCCTTAGCTATCTTCTTATATATTATATATAACTAACTAGTATTAGGAAAGGCTTTAAATCGAAATCCTTAAGTAATCCCTACTCCTATAAGTAATACTTTATAAATACTTTAAAATAGAAGTTATAGTAGTTTAGAATAGGCCCTTAATAGCCTACTAAAACCTTATATATTTATTAGTCTTCCTTTATAATCTTTAATATTTTTTTAGCTTTTTTTAAAATTTTATAAGATTATTATCCCGAAATTTTTTTCTATACGTATTCGTTAGTTTTCCTATATAAAGTAGCCTTTTAGGGTTAATAGCCTTTCTAGCTATTATCCTTTTTCTTTCTTTTTTATATTCTTTATCCGATAAATTAGTAAATTTTAATCTTTTTAAATCTTACTTTAATACTTTTAACTTATATTTTATATTTAATTTACTTATAGATAATTATTTATTATTTTATATACTAAGTTTATATCTAAGGTCTAATAGAGTTAAAATAATTTCTCTATCTAGTTATACGGGTCGATATAACTAAAGTATAATAGCTATATTAAGCCTTTCTAGAGAAATATTAGATCCTTAATTCGTAATAGGCTTTAGTAATACTAAAAGTAGTTTTAGTTTAAGTATCTCTAAATCTTCTAGGTATAAACTAGGTTAAAGTATTATAGTTTATTTTTAAATCGTTTTATATATAAAGGACTTAGATCTTTTATATAAAATTTAATAATATTTTAAAGGAGTTAGAAGTATTACTATCCCCCCCCCTACGGCCCCCTAAGGGTCCCTAAAGTAGCCCTTAGGGGTAGTTTAATTTAATTAATTTTAATTTAACGGTAATAGGTCTTATTATTATTATTATTATTATTACTATTATTATTCTATTAGCTAAAATTAAAGGTAAAAGTCTAACTTTAGAATAAAAAAATAAATAAAACTTATAGGATAAGATTATAAGTAGAAGGAATAAAACTAGTACTATTATTAATTTAAAGTTTATAGTAAGATATCTACCTAATTACCTAGAATATTCTATATTATTATATAATAATAGAGATATTAATTTAATATACTTATATTAAGTTTTTCGACTTAAAGGATATTATTTAAGATTAGTCTATATAACTATAAATAGTATATAACGAATCTATCTTATAGAAACTAATTTAACTCCTTCTAATTTTATTATCTATAAATATAGAGAGGCTGATTTTACTTTATCTATACGTATACCTTTATATAATCTAAAAAATATATAATATTATTTAATAATAATTAGTATATTTTTAGAAATATTAATAATAGAATTACTATTAGGGATAAGGGTATAAATTTAAGATAAATAAGTTAATTATAGCCCCTCCTTTTTTTTTAATAAAAAAAAGGAGGGGGCTAGAAGAGTAGGGTTAATATCCTTAGATAAGATAAATATAAATATATAAACTAAAATATTATTTTATTTAATTAGGTACTACGAAGCTAAAAAGTAAGATAGGAAGTAGCTAAAGGCGGGCTTTATTTTATCTTTTTTTTATATATAAAAAAAAGCTAAGGTAGGAGTAACCTAATAGTTTTAACGAAATAAGCTTTATTATTATTATTAACTTACTATATAGTAATTTATTTAGGTTAGAATTATTTATTTTTAGTTTAGTGGTTACTTTTTACTATACCCCTTAAGTTAGCTATTACTTACCTAGGTATATTAGTATCTTCTACTAATAATTATTCTATAATTAACTATATACTAGAAACTATATTCTTTATATATTATTTACTATTTATTAATACGTTTTATTTTTATAAACTAGATATTACTAAGAATAGGGGATATCCCTATCTTTTAAATAGTTAAAATAATAATACTACTATAGGTTAATTACCTATAAATATATAATTAGTAGAAAACTATAAAGAATTCTTAGAGACTATACGTCAGTTACCTAAGACTAAAGATTATAAATTTTAAAATTAATTTACGGGTATAATAGATAGTAATAGAAATTTTAATATTAGAACTATTAATAATAAAAGAGTTCTTAAATAAATTAGAATTAAATTATATAATAGAGATATTAGAATATTAATACGTATATAAAATTACCTATATCTTAGTAGAATTAGAGTAGATAAAAATAAGCCTTATTTAATCTATATAGTCTCTACTAAAGAAGATATAATGTATATTATTAAGAATATTAATAGCTTAATAAGAGTTAAAGTTCCTAGTTTTAAAGAAGCTTATAATTTATATTATATAAATTATATTAAAGCTAATTATAAGATAGGCTTATACTTTATTTTAAAAATTTTTACTTAAAATTAAAAATATTATATATAAGCTATTTATATAATCTATTTTATAAAAAAGATTAATTATAAGGTGGGGGTCCTAGGGGGTCCTAGGGGGTCCTAGGGGGTCCCAGAGGGTCCTAGGGGGTCCTAGGGGGGGGGGGGTCTTGTAGAATTTATAGTAGATATAATAAATTCAGGATCTATATTTATTATATCTATAATTCTAAGGTTAAACTTAACTAAGATTTAAATACTAAAGCCTTTTAGTAGCGAGGATTAATTTAGGTAGCGTAGTTATTATATAACTAAGTAGAAGTACCGGGCTAGTAACCTAATTTATTATACTCTAATAGATAATCTAAGTAATAACTAAAGGCTAGAGGTTATTAAGTATAAACTTTAGTATAGGATATAAAGTAAGTAATAGCTAGGTATTCGATAGGACTTTTAGGTTTAAGAAGCCTAATATAATTCGACTAGTTAGATAGGTATAGGCTAGCCTTATAGTTTCTAAATTCGTCTAGTAGACTTATAAATAAATAATAAATCTAAAGATTCTAGTAAATTACTATTCCTTATCTTCCGAGGTAGACTAATACGGCGAAATTTTAAAGTATTAATAATACGTTATTTAAGGACTTAAAGTTCGTATATATACTAGATAATAGGTATTTAGTATATACTTAATAGAGTTACCCTAAACTATAGCTTCTACTTCCTCTACGGGGCCTTATAAGGCCCCCTCCCCTAAAAATAAAAATATCAGGTAAAGCTTATATTTTTATTTTTCGGGCCCTAAAGGGAGTAACTTAACTTAATAATTTTTTTTAATAAAAAAGCTTTTAAAATAATAATAAATTTAAATAATAAATTATTATATCTTTATTTTATAACTAGATTAACGGACGTAGAAGGGTCGTTTATCGTTTAGATTAATAAATCGTCTAGTTATCGATTAGGTTAAGTTATAGTATCCTTTTTTTAAATAATACTTTACTCTAAAGATATAGAGGTCTTAAGATTAATTAAAGTATTTTTTAACGGTATTAGAAATATTTCTATATAAAATCCCCTTATAGTTTAATATCGCGTTTAATTAATTCAGGAATTAAGTCTAATTATAGATTATTTAGATAAATACCCTTTTATTTCTAATAAGTAAGTTAATTATCTCCTATTTAAAGAAGTAATTTTAATAATATAACGAAAGGAATATTTAACTTAGGAGGGTTTAGAGAAGATTATATTAATTAAAGTTTATTTAAATCTAGGTTTAGCTTTAAATATAATAAAGGCTTTCCTAGATATTAAACTAGTTAAAAGAGCTTTAGTCGAGGATATATTAATTCGTAATCCTTAATAATTAGCGGGTTTTACTTTAGGTAAAGGGTATTACTCTATAGGTATTTTAAAAGCTAAGATTATAAAACTAGGTAAAATAGTAAAATTAAGATTTTAACTAACTTAGTATATAAGAGATAAATAGTTAATAAAAGGCTTAGAAATTTATTTAGATTACGGATTAATTAGAAATAGAAAAGGGGGTCTAGTAGTTAATTATCGTATTAATAAATTTTCAGATCTAACTAAAAAGATAATTCTATTCTTTAATAAATATCCTATTATAGGAGTAAAAGCCTAAGATTTCTAAGATTTTTATATAGTCGCTAATTTAATAAAAGTAAAAAAATATCTAATTACTAAAGGTATAGATTAAATTAAGAAGATTATATCGGGTATAAATATAAAAAGAATAATAGATTAAAAGCTTATTCCTCTAAAGTTAAAGAGGGAAATACTATTTTACGGAAGTCTCTTCTATATTTTATAAGCTTAGTTAATACTAATAGTAGTATAGTATTTAATTATATAGGTAATAGAATAGAATATAATTTAGAATTCTAATATAATAAGTATATATTAAAATCTTCCTATATAAAATAAATTTTAAGATTTATTTATAGAATAAAAATAATATATATAAGTTTTTTAGCCGTATAATATAATATATTAATATATTTTATATTATATATAATAGTAGCTATAGTTTTTTACTAAGGCTTAGATACTAAGCCTTTTAGTAGCGAGGATCGATTTAGGTAGCGAGCTATTATATAGCTAAGTAGAAGTACCGGGCTAGTAACCTAACTTATTATACTCTAATAGATAATCTAAGATATAACTAAAAGGATAGTAGTTATTAAGTATAAACTTTATTATAGGATATTAAATTAATAATTATTATACTAAATCGATTATCCGCTCTTTAATAGGAGATATTTACCGTACTCTATTATTAAGTTTATATAGAGCTTCGTTACGTAGGGAAATAAATAAAGAGGTATAGCTATAAGATAAAAGGCCTTATATTATATTTATATTTTTATTAGCTTAAATAAAGATTAAGGGATAATATAGTATCTTCTTTCTATAGGAGGTAGAGTTCTTACTCTAGTTTTTACTTAAATAAGTCTAAGAAAAAAAAAGAAAAAGAAAATACGCTAGAGGAAATAAGAATAGACCGCTATACGGGTAATCGAAAAGCTAATATATATTAATTAAAGTTACCCTTTATAGACTTCTACTTCTCCTACGGGGCCCTATAGCCCCTATAAAAATAAAAATATTAGGTAAAGCCTATATTTTTATTTTATAGACCTTAAAAGGAGTAACTTAATTTTATAATAGAAAAAGCTTTTAAAATAATAATAGATTTAAATAATAAATTATTATACCTTTATTTTTTAATAGGGTTTATTAATATAGAAGGATCGTTTATTATTAGATTTATAAAATCTTTAAGCTATCGTTTAGGTTAATTAATTTAACTTATATTTTAAGTCGAACTTTATATAAAAGATAAGGATTTATTAAAACTTATTTAAAATTACTTTAGTATAGGAAATATTTATAAGTTAGGAACTAGGTCTAGTATAGCGTTTAAAGTTATATTAGTTAAAGATTTAGTCTAAGTAATAAAGTACTTTAATAAATACCCTTTAATTATTAATAAGCTTACCGATTACCTTCTATTAAAAGAAGTTATATATATAATCTAACGAAAAGAATATTTAACCCTTAAGGGATTTAAAAAGATAGTAGTAATTAAAGCTTTAATAAATAGAGGTCTTATAAACGAATTAAAAGTAGCTTTTCCTTATATAATTCTAGTTAAGAGACCTTTAGTTATACTCCTTATAGGGTACGAAGCTACGAAGCTACGAAACTACGAAGTTAAAAAAATATTTAATCCGAATTAGCTAGCTAGTTTTACTAATACTAAGGGGTATTTTCTTATAAATTTAATTTATTCGGCTATTTATAAATTAGGATACCGAGTATTATTAAGATTTTAACTAACTTAATATATTCGTAATAAAGCTCTAATAAGAAGTTTAATTAAATATTTCGGTTATAGAAATCTTTATTTTAGAGAAAAAGCTATCGATTTTTTAGTTTAGAAATCTTCCGATTTATATAATAAAATTATTCCCTTTTTTAATAAATATCCTATAGTTAGAAAGAAATCCCTAAATTTTAAAGATTTTTATTAGGTAGTCGAACTAATTAACTAGAATAAATATCTTATTTAATACGGGTTAGATTAAATTCGAAAGATTAAAGAAGGGTTTAATATAAGAAGATCTTAATTATAAGTAAAGTATAGCTAATAAATTAGTTTTATTCTAGGGTACTAATAGCCTATACTAAAAGCGCTTTATAAATAGTAATTAATTATTATAATAATATATTATATTATAAACTCTTTTATTATTAAATACTAAAATTCTTTTATATATATAATATAGAGCTTATAGGTTAAAATAGTTATTATATTTAAATTTTAAAATTCTATAATATATTATTTATTTTTATATATAATAAATTAGATATAAGGGCGGCCCTTTACTCCGCGCTTTAGGAGCGGGCCGCCTCTATAGAGTTACTAAAATTAAATCTTTTATAGAAATTAGAAAATATAAAATATCTCCTAGAAATAGTATAGAGTATAAAATATATTTAGACTTTATAATAGATTAAATTAAATATAAGAACCCTTTATAGTATAAAGTTCCTTTTATTAATAAATATTTATTATATAATAATAAATAGTATACTTTATAGGTAAAGATATAGTCTACTAGGGGGGGGGGGAAACCCGGGTATTTAAGTATAAGTATAGTCGTATTTCTAATAAATAGCCCTACTTTTAAAAATCCTTTAGAAAAGAAGTATTAAATTTATTTTAACTATAGAGATCTATATAGATATTATTTATAAACTTATAAAAAGTCAGGAAAGTAATATATAGGAAGTTCTAGAAATTTAAGCTCTAGGTTCTCTTAATCTTTTAGAGCTAGTTACTTAGAATTATAGAGTAAAAGGGGAAGTACTATATATCGAGCTCTTATAAAATATAGGTATAATTAATTCTCTTTATCTATTATAGTATTAGGTACTTTACTAGAATAAAATAGTAATTATTCTTCTAATAATCTTCCTAATTTTATAGTAATAGAATAAAGTTATCTCGATAATTATATATTAGATTATAATATTAATAAAGTAGCTAGTTCTAGTTACGAACCTTCGTAAAACCCCCCTAGGGGGGGGGTCCTCGGTAAATATAGGAGAGTAAAATCCCTCTTATAATTTAAAAGAAGAGTAAGCTTTTATTTAAAATAATATATATTTAGAGGAGTTAAAATTCCGATAATCTACGGCTAGAGGAAAATATACTTTATATATTTATTCTACTAAAACTTTTTAATATCTATAAAATTTACCTCCCCCCCCTAGGTCCGTAAAATAAAAATATAAGCTTTACCTAATATTTTAATTTTTATAGGGGGGGGGCTAAAGGAGTATAGAAAAATTATCTAGCTATTTAAATATTAGTATAGTATTTAGATTATAAATTATAAAATTAATCTAAAGTTTAGATTTTAGAGCTATTATTTATAAAGATTTTATAATATCTTTAATATCTTATTCGGCGGAATATTTATTAAATAATTTAAACTTATTTACTAAAAAATTTATAGTTATTAAAAAAGGATTACGTAATATACTTCTTTACGGATTTAACCCCTCTACTAACGAGTACTAAACTTTATCTTCTAAAGGAGATTACTTAGAAGATATTTTAAGGGAATAGTTTATAAATATAAGAACTATTAATAAAAGAATAGATAAAGGTATTTTATATAAAGGTTTTTATATATAAACTAAGCTATTTAAATAATTTTTTTTTATATATTATTATTAATATTTAGCTAGGTTAAGGTTAACTAGAGGGTTTAGAAAATAGGGTTAATAAGGAAAGTTTAATCCTATATTATATAAATACCCTATCCCTTCTTAGTATTTCTACTATATATTAAGTATAGGAGTTATATTCGCTATATTCGCCGCTTAGTACTACTAAATACCGAAAATATTAGGATTAACTTATAATATAAAACTATCTAATACTTAATTCTAACTTTAGGGGGGGGGGGGGTAAACGTTACTTTTTTCCCTTAATACTTTCTAGGTCTATAGGGTATACCGAGAAGAATAAGTAATTACCCTAATATATTTATAGGTTAAAATATAATAAGTAGTTTTAGATCTATAATAAGTATTATAGTTTTAGGAGTAATCTTATATATTATTTATCTATAACTAGTATCTAGAGAAGCTTTATCTCGTAATCCGTAAAAACTAGTAGTACTAATAAGTAATACTCTTTAAATTTTATAAAATAGAAGTTATTCTAGTTTAGAATAAGCTTTTAATAGTCCGCCTAAACTATATATATTTATTAGTTTACCTATTTAAAGTAGTTTTTTAAGGAATTTTATCTATATTTTTAAAAAAAGATTTACTTTATCTAATATTATATTTACTATAATTTTATTTACTAGGGGTTAATTAATAAGGAAATAGCTACCTATAGAGATAGAAATAGCTAGAGATTTAAAGCTAGAAATCTTTAGATATAAAATATACTTTTTATATCTAAAAATTAATAAAATAATATTACTAATTATTAGTATTAGTAGTTATAAATAATTATTACTTACTATTAGAAAGACTATAGTAGATAATAACTATAATTATAACGGTAGAGGGGGGGGGGGAACCGGTAACGGTCTAATTAGTAATAATATTAAAAGTAGTAATACTATTCTTAAAAAAGATAAAGATAAGGGTTTTACCTCTAGATATAATAATACTACTAGTAATACTAAAAGTAGTAGTTTAAATATTACTAGTTTATCTAAAAATAAATCTAGTAGTTAGACTAGCCGTATTATTATAGATTCTAATTTTAAAGCGGATTTATCTTCTAATAAATTAATTTCAAAATATTATAGCTATAAATCTAATTTATCTAAGGATTATACTAAAAGCCGTTATAGTCGGATAGTTAACTCTAACTTAAATTAATTTTTTAGATTAAATTTAGACTCTAATAATCTAGTAGAAGGAGACTATAAATACTATAGAGAAAGAGTATACTATAGGTAAATTAGCTAGTACTTAAAGTTAAATAGATTAACTAGAGGTTAAAAAATCTCTATACGAGTAGGAGTTTAGTAAACGACTAGCTAAGGAGGAGGCTTTATAAAAAGAAACTTCTTCTAAGGGTAAAGGTAAATTATAATAAATTTAATATTATTAAAATTTATTTTTTTAAAAAAAGCGAAAGAGGCTTAGGCCTTATTTTTTTTTTTTTTATAGTCGTAGCTAGTACGTTACCGTCTTTTTAATACGTATATCTTATATACTTACCTACCCTCTTATTTATCTAGAGGGAGGGGCTAGGTTTATATTTATTAGTTCCGGGAGAAGTTATTATACTACTAATTCTAATCTATCTTTATTTTATCTTTTTTTTTTCCGGGAATCCGGAGAAGTATAGTACTATTTTTTCTAGTTTTAAAGCGGCTATTATAAGTACCGTCTTTTTAACTATAGTATATCCTATATTTCTTAAGATTACTATTAGTAGTTACTTTCTTATATTTATAGCTAAGCTAGGTATAGTAAAGAGCTAGAATTTTAATCTAAAGTAATATATTAGTATATTATAAAAAAAGTATTTTTTAAAGCGTCTTTATTAACTAGTTAATAGGGTACTTTAAAAATACTATCTTTATATTAGCTTATTTTAAGTTTATAGCTTATAAACTATTAATTTCTTCTAAATTATAATACTTCTAACTTACTTCTACTAGCTTTATATTACTATTATTTCTTTTATCGCTTCTATTACTATTACTAGTAATAGCTTCTACTATAAGGGGGGGGGGGTTAGTAGTAATAGAGTTAATAAATAATAAATAAATAATTATAAATACCTATTTTTTTTTACTAGCGAAATAAGTAAATTACTCTACTATAACTTCGTATTAATACGAAGTTCGCGTACTAATTTCGTAGTAATTACGTATACGAAGCTTTATCTAGGGTAAAAAGGCCTTTTAGTTTTATTTTTAAAGTAATTTTTACTCCTAAGCCCTTCTACTAAGTTTTTTTCTTTCTTTTTATTTATTTATTATTTATTTATTATTAGAAAAAAACTTCGTATTCGTAGAAAAGCTTTAGTAGTCCTTCTATAAAGTTTTTTATTTTTATTTTTATCCTTTTAGTCGTTAGGCTAAAAGCTAAAGTAAAAACTAGCCCCCCCTCCTAAAAGTCCTAACTTCGCTAGGGCTAAAGAACTACGAAGCGAGTAATTTCTTTTATAAGGCGGTTATTTTATTACCGCCTTTAAAACTAGGCGCCTATCGGGTTTTACTTTTTAGTAGTAGAGTAGCGGAGTAATAGAGTAATAAAACTTAAAAAGTAAAAACTAAAAAGAGATAAGCGCGAGTAAAAACCGCTAGTAGAGTAGTTATTTAGTTATACTTACTAGCCGAAGTAAGCTAACTACTAGTTTTTATTTTTTTTAGTAACTCTTTAAGGAGTCGCTATTTTTTCCGCCTTATCGGTAGTAGGGGGGGGGGGTACTAGTTTTCTAGGGACCTTTATTTCTACTTCGTAGTAGCGGGGGGGGGGAAAACTATCTCTTAGGGGGGGGGGGGACGAGGCTAAAAAGGCCTATAGGGAGGGCGAAGCGAAGTAAGCGAAGCTTTACTAGCTTTACTAGCTTTACTAGCGAAGTAAGAGCTATAAAAACTACTAAAAAGCGAAGGAGTAGGACCTATTATAGTAATTATTATTTTTATATAATAATTATTTATTATTAAATATATAAAATTAGTAAAGTTATACTTATAGTTCGCTTCGGTTAGTAGTTCGATTTAATTTATATATTTAAATAATAATAATATCTCTATTTATATTTAAAAATTAGAAAAAAAAAAAATTTAATTTAATATTTTTAATTTTAATATTAGAAGTAATATTATTAATATTACTAATTTTATTAAGTATAGTATATATAACTATAACTAAAAGAAAAATAATAGCTAGTATATAGAGAAGACTTAGGCTAAATTCTATCGGTTATTTTAGCTTTCTCTAAGTATTTACCGATACGCTTAAGTTACTAATAAAAGAGTATATAACGCCTATATAAGCGAATACTCTTTTATTTTTTTTAGGACTTATAATTACTTTATTTTTTATATTAATAGGCTTTAGTATTATTCCTTTTAGCTTTTTATCTTAAATAGCTGAATTAAAATATAGTTTATTATTTATATTAGTAGTTTTATCTATTTCTATTTACGGAATTTTATTAGCCGGGTAATCTACTAATAGTAAATTTATATTCTTAGGGTCTATTAGAAGTACTATATAATTAATTAGCTATAAGCTAGTATTAAGTTCTACTATAATATTAGTTATTATAATTAGTAGTAGTTTAAATTTAAAAATAAATATATAATTTTAAAAGATAATATAATTAGGGTTACCGCTATTACTTATATTATATATATTTTTTATTAGGGTAATAGCCGAAACTAATCGTAGACCCTTCGATTTAGCGGAGGTAGAATCGGAATTAGTCTTAGGATTTTTTTAAATCTTCCTCTTATTATATAGATATATAGTAAATAGAGCGATAAATTTTAAGAAAAACTATATAAAGTTAACTTAAAGCGAAGCTTATTTTAAGTAGGCGGTAGAGGCGAGTTTACTATACCTTACCCGTATCCTCTACCGAAGGTTAGGCCGCTTTCGCTAGTATTAGTAAATACTAGTATTAAAAATAAGAATATTTAACGACTAAAAAGAAAATATTTATAAGTAATTACTTTTTACTAGTATCCTCTATTTTATATATTTAGTTTCTTTTTCCTACGCTTTAGTTTAACTTATACCTAAAGTATAATAAAAAAAACTAAAGTAAAAAAAGTAATAAAAATATATTACTTTAAAATAAGATAAAGATATAGTCTAAACTACTTTACGAAAAGTAGATTAAGGGATAAATCCTTTAGTATAATATAATTATTATAACCGAATACTTAGCTATAATTTTTATTATATTTTTTCTCGCGGAATACGTATCTATACTCCTTATATATATATTAACTACTAGCCTTTTCCTTAGTAGCTATTTATTAGATTTTTTAGGGGTTATAGACGTATTAATTTATTTAATATAGTTTATTAGTTATAGCCCTGAATTTTAATTAGATAATTTTTTTACCGGTAGCGTTTTCGAAGGATTAATTCCTAGGCTTATTTTAGGAATTAAGTCTAATATTTTAGTTTTTACTTTTATATAAGTACGTACCTCTCTTCTACGTATCCGTTTTAACTAATTTATAAGCTTTTATTAAACTAAGTTATTACCTTTACTTTTTACTTTTATCGTATTAGTACTTTACCTTTTATACGTATTCGATACCTTTATTAGCGATTTTTCTTTATTAATATTACTTTTACTATTATTAAATAATAATAGTAAAAGTAAAAAAAAATATTAGATTAGGAGTTTAATTAGTAGTTTTCGGATTTTATAAATAGTAAGGGAAATTTTTCTATACGTATTACTAAAACTAGTATTATTACTTATATATTTTCTATCGGTCTTTATATCGATAATAAAGAAGTATTAGAATTTATTAAAAATAAATTAAATTATAGTTATATTTATATTATAGATAAAAAATTACTTTTTTATTTATCTAAAATAAATAATATAAAGACTATATTAATACCTTTATTAGATAAATTTCCTTTAAATAATATAAAATATTTAGACTACTTAGCTTTTAAAGAAGTAATAAATATAAAATTTAATACTTCTTTATCTAATATAGAAAAGTATAAGTTAATAACTAAATTAAAAGATAGTATAAATACTAAAAGAATAGACTTCGAAATACTAGATACTTATATAGTAAGAATAACTCCTTATTAATTATTAGGTCTTATTAAAGAAGAGGGTTTATTTAGCTTTAATAACCCGAAAAATATAGGTCTTTCTTTTAGTCTAGCTTTAACTATAGTTTAAGTACCTCTTATTAATATAATTAAAAATTATATAGATACTTTTTTAATTAAGGATAATAATTTAGAATTATCTCCTTATTCTCTAGAAATAGTAAGTTAAAGATCTTACTTAATATATAAAAAAAAATCTATAGATAAAGGTAACCTTAGAATCGAAGTTACTATTAGATAAATAAGCTTTATATTTAAAAAGTTTATCTCTATACTATCTAATCTTATTTTCGTAACTAAAAAATATAAAGATTTCTAAGACTAGGCTTTTATTACTTATTTAATTTATATAGGAAAGTATATAATAGAAGAAGGTCGTAAACTTATTATAAAAATAAGTAAGGGTATAAATAATTATAGGTTATCTACTAATACTTTATTAGACCGAAATCCTAAAATTCCCTATAGTTTAATAGATAAAGTATTAAATATAAAAGATATCTATATTAAAAATAAGGATAGAATACGTATTAAAGCTTTAGATCGTTTATAAGTTAAGAATTAATTATTTTATATTATAGCTTCTAGCTCTTTAGGTAAAACTTTAATATTAAAAAATTCAAAAGAATATAGTAATTACTTTAGTATTACTTCTTAAACTATAAATATTAGATTAGCCTTAGGTAACCCTTTAGTAAGAGATAATTAAGTAGAAATTATATTATCGTATAAACCGATATAATATAATATATTTATTAAATAATTATTTAGCTAGTTAGAACTATAGTACTTAAGTATTCTCCTTATATATAATTTAACCGCCTTAGAGGAGGTTACTTAATAGATTTATTATAATTAGTAGATTAATTCGTATATTAATTTATTTATTTAGTATATTTTATTAACTTAGAATTTACTATTATTCTAAAATATAAATAAATATATAGCGACTTTTCTATATATATAGGATTTATCTTAGGTCTTATCTTAGGAATTAAATTATCTCTTTTAGTTTTTACTTTTATTTAAATACGTACCTCTTTACTACGAGTCCGTTTCGACTAACTTATAAGCTTTTACTAATATAAGTTATTACTTTTATTTTTTATATTTATTATTTTAGTACTTTATCTTTTATATACCTTTAATACTTTTATTTCGGATTTTACTTTATTATTTTCGCTATATTTAGTAGCTTATAATTCTAAAAATCTTAGCTCTAGTACGGATACTAATAGAGGAGCTAAGTTAATTAAATCTTTATTATCTTCTACGGAGAAATTATATATAAATATAGGGGATAATTTAATATTAGATATAATAAATAAAAACCTTAAGGGATTAAGTAGGGGGGTATATTATTTTATATATATCGGTTTAGGTAAAATATATATAGGAAGTTTAATAGATTTATTAGTTAGATTTAAAGAATATTTAAATAATAGATACTCTAATATTTATCTATAGCGAGCTTTTAAAAAATATAGCTTTAGTAATTTTAATTTTATTATTTTAGAGTATTATAATAAAGGTGAATTAATAAAATAAGAGTAAAATTATTTAAATTAGGTTATAGAAAAATATAATATTTATCTTATAGTAGTATCTACTTTTAGTTATAGAGAGACTAAGGAGTCTAAAATAAAAATAGGTATTATATTACGTAGCTTTTTAATAGGTTTAAACTCCCCCCCCCTCCCTTTACTTTACTTTATTTAGAGAAAGGGTTAAAAAGAAAAAAAGTAAAACTCCTAATATTTAGAAGAAAAGTACTACTATACTAAAGCCGCGAAACTATTAAAAAAAAAATAAAGTAGTCCCCTCTAATCCCTTTTTTAAAATAAATAAATAAGAAAAAAAACTTCTTTAAAAGTAAAGCTCTACTACTTTAATTTTCTTACTTACTTACCTAATATATTAAAATATTTTTTTTATATTTACCCTTTTTCTTTCGGCGGCTTTACTTTTTATTTTTACTTTCCCCCTTCGGGCCTAAAGGCCCTTAGGGCTAAGGGAGGTAAAAATAAAAGTAAAAATAGTAAGGCTACCTACTATATTAGAATAAATAGTTTTTATTTTATATTTATATATAAATATAAATACTATAATAGTAGTAACTAATAATCCTATAAATTTATTATTTACTTTAATATTAATTCCTATAGTAGGAATATTTTTAATTACTAATATAATAACTTACTCGAAGATAATCGATAAAGAATAAGCTAATAGGTTTTCTATCCTTTATTTACTAAAAAAGGAGTACGAAATAGATCTATAACTCGTCGTATTATAATATAAAGTAAGTAAAATAGAGGAAGCGGCTTATACTAAATAAATTACTCTTATAATTTCTATTATAAATTTAATTATATTATTTATAATATTTATATCTTTTAATATAACTAATTAAGGTTTATTTAATTTAATAGGAAGTATAGGTAGTATTACTCTTAGTATAGATAGCTAAAATATCTTCTTTATCCTTCTTACTACCTTAATAATACCTATAGTATTATTATCTAATTAAAATTCTATTATAGTAAATATAAAAGCTTATTTAGTATTAATATTATTATTAGAGATATTACTATTATCTATATTTTTAGTAGTTAATTTACTTTATTATTATATTTTCTTTAAAAGTACTCTAATACTATTATTTTTACTAATAGGTATATTTAGTTCTATAAATAAAGTAAAGGCTAGTTATTACTTCTTTTTATATACTTTATTTAGTTTATTATTTATATTACTCTTAATTCTTATATTATAATTAATTATAAGGACGACTAATTTTAATTATTTATATAAATTAAACTTAGATTTTAATTTATAACTTTAATTATTCTTAGGGTTTTTTCTAGCTTTTATAGTTAAAATACCTTTATACGGGGTTTATACTTAACTATTAAAGGCTTATATCGAAGCTCCTCTTAGGGTAAATATTTTACTAGTTACTATTATACTTAAATTAGGACTATATAGAATATTTAGAATTCTTTTATTCATTTTACTAGAGGCTAGTTTATACTTTATACCTTTAGTATATACGCTTTATATTATTTCTATTATTTACGGATCCTTATTTATATTAAGAATAATAGATATAAAGGAGATTATAGCTTATTCTTCGGTCTATTACGCCTCCGTATATATTTTAGGTATATTTAGTAATATAATACTAGGAATAGAGGGTACTATCGTTCTTAGTTTAGCCTACGGATTTATAAGTAGCGGACTTTTTATTTACGCGGGTAGGGTACTTTATAATAGAACGGGGTCTAGATCTATCTTTTTATATAGGGGTATAACTTAGCTTATACTTTTATTTTCTATATTATTTATAATCCTTTTACTCGCTAATTACGGAACGCCCTTAATATTAAATTTTATAGGGGAGTTCTTTAGCTTTTATAGTACGTTCGAGCGACTTCCTATCGCCGGCGCTATTACTTATTCTTTAATTATTTTTTTAGTAGCTTACTTAATATATTTATTTAATAGAATAGTATTTAGAGGATCGTATAGTTTTTTCTTTAAAGAATATATTCTAGATTTAAATAGACGAGAATTCTTTATACTCTTTATTTTAGTCTTTTTTATAGTAGCCCTCGGAATATATCTTTCTATAATTCTAGATAAATTATATTATAGCGTTTCTAGTTTAATTTATTAGACTAGCGGCGATTTAGTTTTATTTTTTTTACCTTTATTTTTAACTCTAAGATACTTTAATAAAATAGCTAATAAGGCTATTTTATTTCTAGTATCTTCTTTCCGTTTCTATCCTTAAGATAAGCGAGCTTATTCTACTCCTACTTCTTCTAGTAATATAGTAATAGTTCCGGTAAAACTTTATAAGAATATTAATCTAGAAAAGCTATAAATTTTTTAAGAAAATAAGGGAAAAACTAGAGTTTATCGTTTTAGAAATTTAGTAAATAGAAAAACTTATATAAGGAGTAGTATAAATTTAGGAGGTAAATTAAAAGATTATTTTAGCCTTTATTATTTAGAAAAAGTAATTAAAAGAACTAATATACCTATTTATTTAAGTCTCCTAAAATATAGTTATTCGGGATTTAGCTTAGAAATTCTAGAATATTATAAGCTATCTAAAGCGGTTATAAGAGAGTAGTATTATTTTAATTTATTATATCCTAATTATAATATCTTAAAGAATATAAGCTCTTTACTAGGTTATATTTATTTAGAAGAAACTAAAACTAGAATATCTATAATAAGAAAAAGTTTTAAGTATTTATTAGAGACTCTAGTTAAACTAAAAAATTAAGTTTAACCTATAGAACGTCGGGCTAAGTATTTAGAATATTTATTAAATCTATATTTAAATCCTAAGTAAAAAAAAAAGAATTTAGAATATTTATTAAATTTATATTTAAATCCTAAAGTAAAAAAAATTATCCACTAAGTAAACGGATAAGAGAAAAGCTAGTTATAAAATAAAAGTTTCTAAAAAACTTCTAGGTAGAAAAAGACTAGAAGGATCTAGTAAAGCTACTATAGCTATTAAAGTACTAGATCTAGTAACTTAAGAAAAGACGGTATATCCTTTAATACGTACTATAGTAGATTCCCTTTTTATACCTTAATTAAGTATTTTATCGTATTTTATAAAAAAAACTTAAAAGCCCTATTTAAGGAGATATATAATAAGTAAAATAAGTTAAAATAATAATAAAAAAATTAGTTCTAGTACTTAGCTCTATCGCGGGGATAATAGATTTTTCTTCTTTATATAAATTAAACTTAGATTATAATTTATAAATATAATTATTTTTAGGGTTTTTTTTTACTATTTCTATTAAGATACTTTTATATAGTATATATACTTAACTCCTTAAGGCTTACGTCGAGGCCCTATTAGGGGTATCGATTATTTTAGCTACTATTATACTTAAGTTAGGTTTTTATAGAATTCTTATAATTCTTTTACTTATCTTACCTAAAGCTTATATCTTCTTTACTCCTTTTATATATATACTTTATATTATTTTAATAATTTACGGTTCTTTAAGTATATTAAGAACTACGGATATAAAAGAAATTATAGCTTACTTATCCGTTTATTACGCTAGCGTTTATATTATAGGTATTTTTAGTAATATAGTACCTAGTATAGAAGGTACTATTATCCTAGGTTTAGTATATAGTTTTATTTCTTCCGGTTTATTTATTACCGTAGGAGGTATACTTTACGATAGAACTAATTCGTATAGTATTTTTCTTTACTATAGTATAGCCTAGTATATACCTCTATTTTCTATATTATTCTTTATCTTATCCTTAGTAAATTATAGAACGCCTCTTACTCTTAATTTTATAGGGGAGTTCCTTAGCCTTTATAGTACGTTCGAGCGACTTCCTATTACCGGCGCTATTACCTATTCTTTAATTATATTCTTAGCTATATACTCTATTTATCTTTTTAATAGAATTACTTTTAGTAGATTATTCTCTTTTTTCTTTAAAGAATATATACTCGATCTAAGTAAAAGAGAGTTTTTTATACTATTTACTTTAGTCTTTTTACGGTATTATTAGGAATCTATCCTTCTATTATCCTAGATAGTTTATATTATAGCGTTTTAACCTTAATTTATAGTTATTAGTTCTTATAGTATTATAGGTATTACTAGGTAGGAAGAATAGGTTAGTTAGGGTTTTAGAGCGTAAGCTTTTATTTATAAATAAAGTAAATATTAGCTTAAATAAAAATTAAATTTTTCTAATTAAGCTTTTAAAATTTTATATTAATACTATAGTTTTATTAGCTAGTTTTAAGTTTAGGTATATTATATTAATAATACTAGTTCTATTCTTAATTAGCTTACTATCTTCTATATTTTTTTATTTATTAACTCGTCTTAACCCCTCCCGGCGGGTTTAATATTAGCTATTTATAATAGTAATAGTAAAAGAGGGAACTACTAACTAGTTTAGTTAATTTACCCGCCTTATAAATATTACTTTATCTACTTAATTAAATTTTCTTATAACTTATTAGTTATAAATCGCTAACTAGATTAGCTTCTATAATTCTTATAATATTTATTTTAGGTTTATATTAGGTTCTATTATTTTTATAATCTTTAAATTAATCTTATTAGTTATAATTTTAAATAATCTATATAATATTATTAATAGTAATAATAAGAAAAGTTTAATACTTCGGTATACGGAGTAAGAAAAATTAATTTATTTCTAAGCGAAGCTACTTAGAGTAGTTATCTACGCGCGAAGTTAGTACTAGGGGGAGGTAAAATTACCTCCGCCCTTTTTATTTTTTTTTCTAGAGTTAGCGCCTTATAATTATTATTTATATAGTTATATATTATATTTATTAAGGGGGGGGGGTATAGGGAGGGTATTAATTTAATTAGTAAAATATAATACTATAGATATTATTATATAGGTTCGAGTCTTATATACCCTATAGAGGGGTTATTATTTCCCCTAAATTATAATACTTCTAACTTACTTCTACTAGCTTTATATTACTATTACTTCTTCTATCGCTTCTACTACGGGGGGGGGGGGGGTTAGTAATAATAGAGCTAATAAATAATAAATAAATAATAATAAAATAGACTTACCTTAGCTATTTTTACTAGTCCTTCTATAAAGTTTTTTACTTTTATTTTTATCCTTTACCTTTAGCTATTAGGGGAAAAGGCTAAAGTAAAACCTAGCCCCCCCCCCTATAAAAGTCCTAATTTTACTAGAATTAAAGGGCTACGAAGCGAGTAATTCTTTCGAAGTACTTAGTAATAGAAGTAATTAGTAGTAGAAGAACGAATTTTAAGTAGCGTTCTCCTTATAGTACTACCGAAGCTAAAGTAGGAGTAATTACTTTTTAGTTAAGAGTAGATATAGTTACGTTTTAATTTACTAAAATATAAGCTGAATTTTTATTTTTTTTTTAACTTTACTATTTTAAAAATAAAAATTATAGGAAAGGCGAAGCTACGAAAAAAAAAAATTAAAAGCGAAAATAAAATTTCTAACCTTATTATAAAAGAATATTTTAAAATTAAGATATAAATTTAGATAGTTTATATTAGGTATTTTACTATTTAATCGTAAGTATTATAATAATAAACCTAATTTCTCGGCTAATAGAGTAAAAAAATTAATATTTCTAAGCGAAATTTATAGTAATTATCTACGTACGAAGCTAGTACTAGGCGGGAATCGCCTCTACTTTTTTATTTTTCGGAGTTAATAGCTAGATAAATTAAACTCTTCTATTTTATTAATAAAAATAAACTCCTTAAGTACGTCTTTACTTCTTAGTTTTTATTAACCTCTACCTTCTAGTAGTAAGAAGGGGGGGGGGGAGGAAGTAAATTCTAGCGCCCTTTTTTTTTTTTTTTTTTAT